>CAKNXH010000746.1:0-74302 GCA_932178445.1 Andricus quercusramuli | reverse complement strand
AAGTTTGTTTCAAATCTCATGCAATAGATCATATTATGGGTAAAGTAGATTAAAAAAAAATGAGCACCAAAGAAAATTAAGAGAAGTAAAAATCGAGTTCAATGTGCGGATTCGCCATATAAATTAATTTTAAGATGTGAAATAAAATTTATGATAGTAACTAATATAGATGTTGTAGATGGATTAGTTAACGGGGCTTGTGGTGTTCCTCAAGACGAAACGTTAACTCAAACAATGACAAATTATCAATCTTGTGGTTGGATTTCAACAACAAAAGGGTAGCTTGTAAAATTCGTTTTATGTATCAGCCATTTATGAACAAAAATAATATCGGTTTCAATTTGCTTCCAATCGTAAAAAGTTATGGTTCAATACATGCAAATGAAAGAATGGAATATAAAATTGTAAGTGATCAATTTACAAAAGTTCCTACTGAGGCCATAACTATTCATAAGTGTCAAGGACAAACTTACGATAAAGTATGTATAGAATTAAAACAAAATGATAGAATTACTATAAAAAAATTAAAGTTGTCGTAGAAAAACGAATTGGAGGGTACTATTAAAATAATTTATCAAAATGTCTGCTCATCAAAAAATAGTGTTAAACATATATTATGCAATCTATGGTATAATCAAGCAGATGTATTATTTTTTCCCAAAACACGAACAAAAAAAGATAATATTCAAATAGATTGTTTTGTTAAGGCATTTAGAACTGAGCATGACACTTCAGAATTACACCGAGGTGTGATTTGTTTTGTTAAAGAAAATGTAAAATTTCCAGTTATAAAACATATTTATGAAACAGATGTTTCTTGATAATTTAAATGAGATCATTAGCGGCTTTCGTAACAAAAATAGAATTCTTATAGGCGATTTTAATTTTGATTGTTTTCATCAGAATAGTTTCCTAGAAAATTATTTGACTAATATTGGATATTAAAGAGGCATTAATTAACAAATTTCAACAACTAATTATAATACTCAAATTGACGTTATTTTTGTATCTAATGAAATTAAAAATTATTCATCAGGTGTTTATGAAACCTTTGTTTCTGATCATAAGCCAATATTTGTCGGTATTACAGAATCAAATATAACAGAAAAATTTAAAATTGTCTACAGACATTATAGCAAATAACGCAAAGAGAGAAAACAATACATCAGATATGAATAGTACATCTACCGCTAATCAAAATTATAGTAATATTAGATTTCTAGACGATAATGAGTCTTATCTTGAACAAAATAATATTGATAAAAATAATGACTAACTATAGAAATTAGATCATTCTATTGAAGGACGAATATTATGCGTAGATCAATGGTTAGGTTATACAGAAATAGATCAATTAATGGAAATTATATGGAAAAATACTAAATATAAACCTAAAGCAGTTTCATCCATTGAAAACATTGACGGGATTGAAGCAGCCACTAATAAAGATATTCAAATTATTGGTGGTTCTGAACAAAGTGCACATTCCCGAGTAACACACTGCCCGATCTGGCCGCCCGATCGGTATCCGAGCAATTTTCCGTTAAGAGCCATTTATTGAATTCATAATTTTTTATAATTTTGTTAATAATAATAATTTTATAGAAAGAAAAATTGATACGGTAAACTATATTTTTTATTCAAGTACCATATATTAACACAAATATAAACCGAATACATTTTTTAGTCTTTTTGAATTCGTTCTTTAAGGGAATTTTTTGAAAGAATATTAATTCTTAGCTAAAACTGGAAATTTCCGAAAAGAATCTGAATTGGAAGAGGACATTTTTTTAAATAATTATAATTTTAATTGGAAACGGGTAATATGTAGAAAGAATTAAAATTCTGGACTAGAACAGGGAATTTTCAAGAAGAGTTCTAATTCTGGGTTGAACCGGTGAATTTTCAAAAGGAATTAAAATTCTGGATTGGAACAGGGAGTTTTTCAAAAGAATTTTAATCCTGAGGTAGAACTGAAAATTTTAAAAAAGAATTAAAATTGTGTATTGGAAGGGGCGATTTTTTTAATTAATTATAATTTTGAGCTAAAAGGGATAATTCTCAAAAAGAATCAAAATTCTGTATTGGATACGGGAATTTTTCAGAAGAATTCTAATTCTGAGTTGAAACAGAATTTGCAAATTTGAATAAGTTCTGAGTTGGAACAAGAGTATTCAATTTTCAACCAATTTCGAGCTATAATTGGACATTTTGAAAAAGAATTAAAATTCTGGACTGCGACAGAGAATTTTTCAAAATTTTTGTTTTACTCAATTTTGAGCTGGAATTGGAATTTTTCGAAAAGAATCAAAAGTCTGCATTGGAACAGGAAACTTTTCCAAAGAAACTTGATTCTTAGTTGGAACGGGTAATTTTCGAACAGAATTAAAATTCTGGATTGGAACAGGACATTTTTTGAATTCAACAACATATGACCTAGAACGGGAAATTTCGATAAGTATTGAAATTTCAAGTTTTTGGAAAATTCCAATTGAAACGCTTTAAAATATGTCATCATAATAAGCTATTATAAAATAACTATTTAATAGAAAATATCCGAATTATTGCTATAAAAATGAAACTACGAGATAAGAATGACTCAACTATGATAATTTTTCTTTAAAAGTAATAATTTAACTCTATTATTTCTTCAGACAGTGTGCTTTTATTGTTGTAATTTTTTAAACATTCCTTAATCGCCTTTAATTATCTCACCTGAAGTGAATACCTATTGCGAAAAAAGCTGCCTTTCACCTTATGTACCTTATACGTTTTTTTATATACCTTATTCGCAAGGAAATAAAAAAAATGTCTCTTACTGATTATTTAATGATTATGCGAAGAACCCCTATTGAGAGATTGATTTTTATTTAATTATATGTCTATACATAATAACAGAAGTAATTTTAGCTATGTATCTATCAATTATTTAATGTTTTGACCGAGCTAAGTTATGTTCATTTTTTGAAACCACTCCGAATATTGAAGAATTTCCACAAATCGTTATATGGAATCATCTTACAGAAGACAAGACGGTAAAATAAGACATCGATGTCTGCAAAACCTTGAAGAAGTAAATATTGTGAATATCACCTTTATTTGAAAACTATTGTTTTGATCTACAGCTACAGAGAATTCTTACTGATGAAAAAGTCTCGAATGAAAATTTAAACAGGACACCAGCTACGAATCCACATGGTTTTGAACTTCTTCTCATCATAAAAAGTAGCATTTTCTGTGATCGTGTTGGAAGTTTATACCAATCACTGCTATATCTGAAAAACAGTTTTGGGTAAGGTAATAAAAAAATTCGGGAACTGGTTCAAATTTGAAATACATTTTAATTTTATTTAAAAAAATCTCAATTAGATATGCAACTTTGAAACAACAAAATTTTCTTGATTATATCATATTCAGGATAATATTTACAATAAAAGACTTACATGTGGTTCCGTATAGCAAGACTGTGGTCTATAAGATTTTGACTTGGAACACAAAGAAAGAAGAGATGAAACATTTGCGATGCTGTGAAAAGACCGTACCTTATAAACTCACGTGGTTCTCCAAATTTTATCACTGTCTGGATCAAAAATATTTTCATTTTAAATCGGATACCAAAAAGGTGGTATTGACTACTCCCATATAGTAACTAACAGTTATGTAACATTAGATTAATCCATGTAACAAGGAAAACAAATGATTTCCGATTATGAACACGCACACCAGGCTAAGTTATACCTTTTTATTAAAAAAATGTTCATCAACCAAAAGATTTCCAATCCGATATGATTTAGAGGTCCCCGATTTGATGTGTGTCTTTTCTATTGATTTATTGTTGTTTTCATTTTTTTCAATCTCTTCAAAATGCATGGATCATACACATTTTTGTAGGTACAATTACCCACATTTTTCTGACATAATTTTGCATTCAATGTGCAAATTACAGAAGACAATAAATAAATTTAAAAATGTTACTTATTAGTCATAAATATGAAAGAAGTAAGAAAAATGATTATTTTCATTAAAAAAATGAGTGTAAAAATTCGCCTTGAATTATTTACAATAATGGTAATCTAAAAGGAGATAACTTTATATGTATACAAATTTGATACATGCATTGAGAAAATGGAAACAACAAAAAATCATTAAAATAGACATAATAATATAATAAATTAATTATTATCCATTAAACCAGACGTTCTAATAAAAAATGGGTGACACTCGTAACAACTACTATCGACGTGGTTTCTTTTTTCGGAAAATTAATTTTGAATATGAAAGAAATTCTGAGACAAGAAAAGTGGATAGGAGTTGTGGTTGTTTGTGTAATTATTATTAATTCTTACACAAACACTCTCTACGACTACAAATACAATTATACGATTTTTGCTGTATCATGAAAAAAATTATACTTTAGAGTTTGAGAATTTCTTGCGATCCTTAAAATGACATTAAAAAAAGAATGCAAATATTGCACACTTCTGTTACGTTACCAAGTTTATTTTTGATTTTAAAGATGTATACCTGAACGCCTGTTAAGCTTATGGTCAGCATGTTCAATCCTATTATGATGAAAAACCCCCTTGAAAAACAGTCGTTGATGCACTCAACAAATCTGCTAGTACATGGTAAAAAATGTATGGTTCAAACAGAAAAATACTGGAAAATCAAATCAACTAAACTAAAAAATATATGGAAAAAGAAATTTTTGTTTTCGAAAAAGTTAACTTTATCCCCGACTCATCGATTTTAATATCTTTAAATTAGGCTATACAACTTTGGGAGATTCAAATGTCATACAAAAAAGAGCCAAAAAGTAAAAGTTTCTATAAAACTCTTGCATTTTCAATGTGAAAATATGAGTTTTCAAAAAAAAGTTACTTTATAATCAAATGGTTGAATTTTCTACCAAAATATTTGCATGTTTAACAAAACACATGAATTTCCAACCAAAAAAGTTGAATTCTCAACAAAAAATATAATAGTTGATGTTATTTCAACCAAAAAACATTTTAATTTGAAATCAATCACAGTTGAATTTAACCAAAAAATACGAATTTTCGACCAAATAGTTAAATCCTCAACCAAAAGAGATTAATTTTCTACCCATAACTGACCCACAAATCGCTCTTAATAGGAGATATAAAAAAGTAACTTCAAAATAACTAAAATGAAAGTTCCAAGATACTGGAAAATTTGAAATTATGGTACGTTACAAGTCACTTTTTAAAATAGTAACAAAATTATCCTAAAAATTACAAATAACTTAACTTTGCAGTTACCAAGTTACTTGTAAAAGCTAGTACCAACCTCTGAAGACCATGCTATCATTTGTTACTGCTTTAAAAAGATATAGACTTTTATTTTTAACATTGTCTGAACAATGTAAAAAATGAACTTCTACGTATTTTCAGCGTCAGAACCAAATTATGGCATCTTATCTGCACCCAACGAAAATTTCTGGCCATATTAAGGGTAACTATCTTTGGTTAAGCTACACATTTGCGTGTGTGTGTGTTTGTTATTAATATACTTAAGAATATTAACGTTTCACATTTAAAAGAGAGTCAAATAGCAAAAAGGTACGCACTCTATAACCTTCCCGTGAAGCCTAGCACAATCTTGAATTTCCTCATCAAAATTGCCTTGAAGTGTAACCTTATGATTATGTATGCTTTTAGAATAACGTTTTTCAGTTGTTGCCAAATTTTGAATCCTGCAGCTGTAATATAATAATTATTATAAGGGTGCTATAGGAATCTCGAAAGATCTCAAGTAAAAGTTACACAGCACAGTGTGGCGGGATCAGGAATTTACTGTTCATTGTCCACTACAGCCCATAATTCTCAACCGATTTCGATGTTTTTTTTTACAACTTCTCAGAGTTGAATGATTCAGAACGTGATCATGCGCGATTTTGTATTTCCTTTCGATGGATTTCATTATGTGAACAAATAGAAGGTTGAAATCATACATTTTACAAATTTTTGTAGCATGTAGCATACAGTATGTATTATATAAAGTTTATATATATATATATGTATATATATATGTATTATATACAGTATATATATATATATATATATATATATCATAGTATATACAATATGTATAGCATACAGCAATTTTTGTACATACATTTCAGAAACAAAAAAAATTAGATTAAAATTCACATCGATTGCTATAAACAAATTGGATAAACAATAACTTGGATGCAGTGCTCAACCATCATAAATCTCCCATAGAATTTTGTTATGAACATTCTAATAAAACAATGGTACATAAATTGATTTATTCTGTCAATATCACGGTTTTTTTGTCATTAAACTACTTTAACATCAATTACAAATATTGATTTTTAATCACAGACATGTGTAAACCTTTAATATTGGTATTGTCAATAACGTCATTATAAGCATTATTGAATCATTCATTCATTTATGAATTTATTAATAACACTAAAAATTGAGAGCTGGTGACACACATTATTGGAACATTATCATTGAGACACCTGAAACGTGATATAGTAAAAAAAAATGTCCGTTCAAAATGCTAATAATAATATTTGATTATAATATTGTTACTGAAAATAATGTTATTAAACGTTGAGGTTTTCTATATCATAATTTAACATTGATTTTAAACTAGTTAGATGAAAAAACTGTAAAATCGACAAAATCCACAAATTAGTGATTTGATCATCAGAATGTTTATAACAATATTTATCGTTAGTTTATGATGATTTTTTATTCTGAGCATTACTCTTAAGGAAAATTGAGGCATTTTTACTTCAAAACAAAAATTTTCTTCTGTGGTTGAGCAACGCGTCCCAGTAATTGTTTATATAATTCGTTTATAACATTTGGGTTTAGGCTTGAAATAAATTTGTATGTTTTGGAAATATATGTATTTGCATTATGATACATAACGATTTTATTTTACTTTGAAAACATTTGTAAAATCGAGGGTAAAGTCTTTAATTTTGATGTTCAATTTTTAAAATAATAAATTCCACGTATTTAATGAAAAAACCTAATATTGTTCTGATTTTTGAGTGATTTTTTATTTTGTTTCAAGGAAAATTCATTATTACATTTTAGAAATATCTGTTTAGGCAAATTTCTGTTTGTTCAAACTTTTGTGGTAATGCTAATACCGAAAAATGTCATTTTTTCATTTATTTTAACTTCTTATAACAATCCTTTCTATGCTCAGTATTGCTTGGATTAGATGCATTGGGATATTTGAAAGACAAAAAATGCATTAGTTCTGAAGTTGTTTATTATAAATAAAATAAATAATTAAATAGTTAACATTATGGATTTCTGAAACTAAATTATGGATTTTTGTCTACAAAGTTTACTTTGTAGTTAAAATTACTTGTTTTTATCGACTGGGTGATACTTGATCTTGAAAATTTGCTAATTCAATATTTTTTGAAAATGTTATACACATATTTTGTAAACTAATTTACACTCCAGACATTTATTGGCCGAAAGCATTTTTTTCTCTTAACTCTTAACTTCTCTTAACTGGATTCATTTTAAGTATGCATATAGGAACTGTTTAGAGTTCATCGCAATTGTCCTGTAAATAAAACTTTTGATTAATACATATGGTTTTGTTCTCCCCTGATACACAGATATTTTAGTAGTCGCCATTCAAATTTTGCATGTTCAAAAAATGGCACAGAAAGTGAAAGGAACAGGAGGTAAAGAAATAAGAAATAGTGAGAAACAAAAAGAGACAAGAAAAGAAAGTAGGGAAGATTGGAGGATATGCTACTGGAATATAGCAGGCTTAGAAAGAAAGGATAGGGGGTTTATGAGAAACTTGACACAATGGGATGTAGTAGTAATGATGGAGACATGGATAGATGAAAAGGGATGGGAAGGAGTAAGGGGAAGATTACCAAGAGGTTACAAGTGGCAGGTTCCAAATGCAAAAGGGAAGAATAAAAAGGGCAGAGCAATGGGAGGAATGGTGACAAGAGTAAGGAACGAATGCACAAAAGTGAATGATAACAAAGAGTTGAAAGAACATAAAGAAGGATTAATAGTAGAAGAGATACATATGGGAGGAGAGAGGTGAAAGATAGTGGGTGTTTATGTGAACGGTGATATGCAGAAGAAAACAGAGGAGATGAGAGAACTGATGGAAGAAAATAAGCAAGAGAGTAGGCTAATGATGGGAGGTGATTTTGATGCGAGAACAGGAGATAGAAGAGGAAGGGAATGAGATGAAGAGCGAGGAAGAAAATCCAAAGACAAGATACTGAATGGGGAGGGAAAGAAGTTGTTAAAGAGCCTAGAGGAGATGGGATGGTTCATCCTAAACGGATATATAGAGGGAGATGAGGAAGGGGAATATACACGTTCAGGAGGAAAGAGGGGAACGGTAATTGATTACGTGGTAGTGGACGACGAAGTAAGAGAGAAGGTTAAGAAACTAGAGGTGGGGAACTATGTAGATTCGGATCACTTTCCCATGATAGTGACGGTAGAGGGAGAAATGAGTAATAACAAAAAGGCTAAAAAGGAAGCAGAAGTAAAAAGAGCAGGAAGAGGGGATTGGTCAATGGAAGGTAAAGAACAGTTTAAAGAAAAAGTCAGGGATTTCAAAATGAGGGAAGGAAATGTAAACGAGGAAATGGAAATAATGGTCTGAGAAATGAAAGGAGCATTCGAGTGTACAAGCAAAAAAGAAGTTAGTGAAGGAGGGGAAAGAAGTGGATGGGATGAGGATTGTAAACAGAAGAAGAAGGAAGTGAGAAGGGTATTAAGGAAATGGAGGAAAGGGACTAGTAGTGGAGAAGAATATAGGAGAAAGAAGGAGTATACTGAAATGTGTGATCAAAAAAAAGAGAAGGAAAATGAAAGGTTTGGAGAAGAACCGGAGAAGGCTAGGACGGAAGGAGAGGTTCGGAAGGTGGTAAATAAAGAGAGAAGAAGAAGGAAAAGAGTAAACCAGGATATTGATATGATAGAATGGAAAACATATTTTATGGAATTACGAGGAGGGATAGAGAAAAAAGTTAGGAAAGGAGGAAGAGATGGTAGGGAAACAGATGAGGAGGAGACGTTACAAGAGAGGAAATAGTCAAGGTATTAGGGATGATGAAAGATGGAAAGGCACCTGGTATAGATGAGATTCCAAATGAAGCATCGAAATATGGGGGGACAGAATTAGAGGAATGGGCATGGATAATGTGCAATAGAGTATGGAGAGGAGAGGGGTGGCCAGAGTTTTGGAAAAAAGGAGAAGTGATACCAATAGTGAAGAAAGGCAAAGGGGAGGAGGTTAAAGATTAGAGAGGAGTGGCACTAAGGCCAACACTGTATGAAGTAGATGTGACTGTTTTATCGGAGAAGTTAAAAAAAGAAGTTGTGGAGGAAAAGATAGAGCCACGGAATCAGACAGGGTTTAGGAAAGGGATGGGGGTAATGGACAATATATATGTTCTGAACTACTTAGTAAATAAGAGGATTAAAAGGGTGGAAGGGGTAGCAGGGATAGCAGTGTTCGTGGACTTGAACGCGGCGTTTGACTCATTAGACCGAGGCGAGATAGAAAATGTTATGGTAAAGAAGGGGATATGAGAGGGATTAATAAAGAGAGTATCGGAAATTTTTAGAGAGACAAGAAGCAAGGTGAAGGGAGGAGAGCAAGTGGGAGATAGTTTCTGGTTGGTGAGAGTTGTAAGGCAAAGATGTCCTCTGAGCCCACTTTTATTTAATATATTAATATCAGACTTAGAAGAAGAAATGGAGAGAAAAGGGTGGAGAGGAGTTAGGATAGGGAACGAAAAGATACATACACTGGCGTACGCAGACGATATAATGTTGATGGCAGAGGATGAAGAAGGGATGGCGGGCCTAATTACCGGATTAGAGAAATACTTAGATGGAAAAAAGTTGAATTCAAATGTAGAAAAGACAAAGATATTGAGGTTCAGAAAAGTAGGGGGGAGAGAGAAAGAATGTACGGGGAGATGGAAGGGGAAAAAATTAGAAGAAGTAAAAGAGTTTAAGTATTTGGGATATAACTTGCAAGCAAATGGAGATCATAGAGCTCATATAAGAGAAAGGATGAAAAAAAGCAGCAGGGGTAACGAAACAGATATGGGGAATAGGAAAAAGAACATTTTAAAAAAATTGGAGAAAGAGAATGTGGTTATTTGATACGCTGGTATGGCTGGTATTGGGTTATGGAGCAGAGATATGGGGATGGAAAGAAAGGAAAGAGGTTCAAAGTTTACAAGAAGGGTATATAAGGTGGACGCTAGGGGTAGACTGGAGGACGCCGGGATATATGGTGAGAGAAGAGGCGCAACGAGATAAATTAAGTACTAGTGCGGAAAAGAGGGCATGGAATTTTGAGACGAAGCTGAGGGAGGGAAAGGGAGGGGAGTTGGCGAGAAAGTGTTTGATGGAGGTAGAAGAAAGGAGAGGGAGGGCGATTGAATTATTGAGATGGGAGGAAGAAAGGAGGGAGTTCTTTAAGGCTAGAGATATAGAAGACGGAACTGGAGTCAACTATGAAGAAGTGGAAAAAAGGGAGAGAGGAAGACAATTAATAGAAAGATTGGGGATGATTGAGGAATCAAAATATAATATATGGTATAAGATGATAAAAAAAGAAGGAGTACCAAAGTATTTAGAAAAGGGTTGGGGAGAGAAAAGATGGACAAGAATAGGAAGATTTAGATTGGGAAACGAGGTAAGGGCAAGTATGTATTGGGAAAAGAAAGATAACAGGAAGTGCAGAATATGTGAATGAGAAGAGGAAACATGGGAGCATGTATGGGAAGGATGTAGGAGAGGAATGGAGGATAAAGGAAGCTGGCAAGAGAATGTGGTAAGGATTTTAGGGGAGGATGGTCTGGGGGAAGAGTGGATGAAGGAGTTAGAGGGTGGTAGGGGAGCAACTGAAAAAAAATGAAAGAATGGATGTAAAAAATGGCAAAATGAAGGTACAAGAGAAGTGAAAGAAAAAGGAAACGGAAGTCGCTTGAATTAGAAGCGTAAAGAATTGTAAGTAATGATTATGTAACAGCATAAGTAAATTAAGATGCGTTTGCGTTACCGCTCTCTCTCTCTCTCTCTCTCTCTCTCTCTCTCGCTTGCACTCTCGCTTTCGATCACTCGCTCACTCGTTCGCTAACACGTCCCAAATTGCGCTATCGTCCAAAATAGATTTAAGGTGTTAGATATAAGATTTTATGTAAATAGGTGTAAACAATAGTAAATAGTAAGGATAAGTTTTTATAAAACACGTAGAAGGAAGTGTTGTAAGAAATGAAAGTCATGTAAACCCTTAGGGGACACATTATGAATAAAGAAGATAGCACCAGATTAATCTATCGGATCAGCGCCACATTAGATGGCTTAATCTGGTCCAGATCAGTTACCAAAAATTCTTCACATTACTTACCCTATCATTGAAAAAATGCCACAAGCATGTTGATTATAAGCCACAAACATTGTTTCAACAATAACGAACATACTTGTACTAGTTAGAGTACAAACATACTCCTGTGCGATAATTGGATATAAATAATTTTCCTGATCAACGTAATATTCAGCAATGTAAGCAGGTTTCTTGGGTCGCGATTCATTTAAGGGTGCGACCCAATCCAAAATTACCGGAATCATAGGTAAGGTCATATACGTAAATGCAGTTGAATAAATATAAGCTGTGGGCAAAAACTGTTATTGAGTTAACCAAACAAATGCAATTGTTTGAAAGAAAATTTTCAACCAGTAAGGGATTAAGGAAGCCTTTGGTTGTCCTTCAATAACAAAAAAAAATTGGAATAGTAAACTTCTTTTCAAACAGATCTATCAAAGTAGAAAACAAATTTCTTGACTATTTTTGCATGTCATTCTCACTTGCATATCCTATTGTGAACATTCTTCCATGCATGGCATATCTGTGTAAAATGTCAATCTCTGATTTTTGTAACCAATATGTCCAGTCTGCTTTCATATCCTCTAGCAATAATTGCATCTAACAGGAATATTATGTAATTTCAGTTCCTTAAGTGACTATTTTCTATTTTGAGTGTCATCTATTCAAATATTTATACTTTATTTTGTACAATATCCACCTTCCTTTTTTTCAATGTCCACGTTTTGAGAAGGGTGACAGCGCCTAAAGGGACGATAACAGTAGACAAACACTCTACAAAGGTATCGAAGTCTCCCCGAGCTTTCCATAATCCTAGAAACTGAAAATTTGATAACCTAAATATAAATAACCCCATCAAAGACTCATTTATATGTTTTTAATCCATTTAATGAAATTCAAGACTATAAAGTTGAAGTGATACCTGCGGTATAAGTGTACTTAATATTGTTAATTGAGTTATATTATTTCCGAAGAAACTTTTCAGCTTTGATTGATAGGGCCACAGTCCAAATAATGACAAAAGCTTTTTATTCAACCGGTGGTGAACACAATCAAACAGGTCAATTTCTTCTTCTAAATACAGCACTAAAAAAAAGCATACCTTTCGAAATATTTTAAAAGTTATAATAAATGTAACAACTTATCAGATTGCTTAAATATCACTTCTATTTTAGGTAGATTAAATTTTTAGAAATATATTTAATTGGATTATATACTTACAATTCATAATTATAATAGTAATGATGTTAAAATGTGTTTATGTTATGAGGAATTAAAATTAAAACCTATAAAGAAACTCTCTATTTTGCTTAAGAATTGGGAAGCTTCTAATCAAGTAGTTCTTGCACTAATCATTTTCAAGAAAAAACCAAACTGCAAGAAATGTATATCCAATCGTATGCTCTTCAACCTTATGAAGTATTCCCTCGAATGTATAAACTTGTATATACACTTTATCATTCTGCGAAAATTACCTGTTATTACCTCAGTATTGATTTTTTCTCTTTGCTTCCTTTCGATTCGAAAGGTGTGCATTTTGCCACGCAGATATATAATTTATTTCCTTTGGTAAACTCTCGAACGTGAACCTTGCATATTATTCTGCAAAAAGAAGAGAGCTATTGTTCACAAGGTATTGTACAAATTCAGGGAATCAAATGAACAGTATGTGAAGTGAACAGGTGTATAGTCGCTTCTAAAAATAAAATTTATATCAGTAATCATAGGGTACAATGTAAGAAAGGAAATTGCAGGGAGGTTTATTAAATCTACAACCCTCGCTAAGAGAAAGCTATAATTATTGTGTGAATGTTGAATAAAGCTGAAAGAAAAATTATTCCGTTCTTGCAGTACATATGTAAGATCTGCAGAATTATACATTTTAGTCCGGCATCCAGGTAACTTCGTAGAGATCATCTTTCTGGCAGGAAATAATCTGTCGATAATTTATTGTATCACAGTTACTTCAGTATTATAATTTTTTCTGTGGATAAATAAATAAGCCGGAATTTTTGGAGATAATCTAGATTGATCATTATGGAAATATTTATTTAATAAGACGGGATTGAATAGTAATTGTGTGTTAAGCATGGTAAGCATGAAAAATTATTTTTGTATTGGATTGTATTATTTTTGTATAAGAAAATGTATTGATAGCTTGATTTAACATGGAAGCTTGTTTCAATTGCAATTCTATCACAGGATTTCGATATTTGAGTTTTATTCCAAGTTACTGTTCATACCAGTTTCAGGTACATTGTCCGCAGTTAAACTAGGATATATGGGTAATTGTCAAATGGTAGGAAAATTTTAGCACCTACAGTGGAAATTGATCTTATCACATTTGAAAATTTTTAATCTGAAAGGGGCAGTTATGAAAATAAGAATTAATAATGAAATTGGTACATGAAATACGGACGCACATATAAACATTCGTACGTTCTTCTATTGTACCGTACGGTAATGATGCGAGAAAAATAATGCAGTTTGGCTTTTTTCAATCTTTATAAAAAAATAACAGATTCAAATCATAAAAAGTCACCTACTTATGAAAGAAAACACCGTTGAGCAAGTAACGTAATGGTTTTTATTTTTTTTATTCCGAAACTTGTTTTTAACGCACGTACGGGAATGACGATTTTGTTGTTAAAATTCACTTTTCAGTTTTAATATCAGATTCACAAAAAAGGAGTTAATATTTCAAGCTAAATTTGATAGAATCTTATATTAAACGATAAGCTTAATATTTCTGTATTTATTACTTAACTGTGACTACAATATTTTACTAGAAAAAAAAGACGTACGGTAATGACGTCTGGAATTACAAAAATCAAGGGACAGACTTTAAGATTCTTACAGTGTAATTAATTAATTTCTGCACGTGTTGGCGTTGTATTTATTTTGATGATAAAATTGTACACATATATGACAACCTTTACTAGGCAAGAATTACTCAGAAAACATTAAATATCTAAAATATATATATATATATTTTAGCGATATCCAAAATTCAGAAAGGAAGAAATTTTTGTGGAAAAGTTGTAACAAAAACAACCGGACCAAAATTCATGTGAAATATATGCTGTTGCATTTACAATATCTTTAGTCTTATCAAAAAATCCTTTTTTTTATACAAATAAATACTTAGGACTGTATATAATAATCAGAAAAAACTTACAAAAATGAAAAAGTGAAAAATAGGAATGTTTAATAAAATAAAATTTACATTACATACAATATAAACATGTATGTTGAATTTAATTTAAATCTGTGTAACGTCATTTGCATATATTGCATGGACTATGTTTTCTAACAGAAAGCTAAAAAGATGAAACACTGAGGAGATAGTTGAATTTTCGACAAAAAGGTTCACTCTCAATCAAGAAAGATTACTTTTTCTACCATAAAAGATGAATTTTCAATCTAAAAGTACAAATTTTTCATTCAAAAAGTTTACTTTTCCACAAAAAATTATGACTTCAACAAAATAGTTACTTTTTAGGGAAATAATTAAATTTTCTACCCAAGAAGACAAACAAAAAGATGAATCTTCCACTAAATAGAATGATGTCTACCACAAAAGTAAAATTTTCAACAATATACATGAATCTTCTACAAAACTATTGAATTTTAACCCAAAAATTTTTATTTTCAACAAAAAACTTATTTCACAGCGGAATAGTTGAATTTTCATCCACAACTATGAATCTTCAAAAAAAAAAGTATTTTAACTTTCAACCAAGCAGTTGAATTTTATTCAACAAAAAAATATGAATTCTTGACGAAAATTGTGAAAGTTCATCTCTCAAACAAGAATGATTTTAACTTGAATAGAAGAGAGTTAAATTCAACCAAAAAATAATAATTTTCAACAAAATAGTTGAATCCTCAACTAAAACAAATCGATTTTTAACAAAAGAGTTTTTTTTATTTTTTAGGGACTTATGAAATAAATAATAAATAAGAAAATGGATGAATTTCCAACCAAAAACGATGAATTTTTTAATAAAATGTTGAAACTTCAAGAAAAATCAGATTAATTTTCAAAAGAAGCATTTCACCAAGTAGTTGAATTTTCAACTAGGAGGATTTGTTTTTTATCAAGGAGATTGATTTTTTACCAAAAAAGAAGATATTTTAATGAATTTAAATTTAAAATTTAAAGATTTTTCGGGTTTCAATCGTGTGCGAAACTATGAATGTTGCCGACGTTTCGTGAACATTGCAGTTCACTTCTTCAGGGCTGACCTGAAACTAAAGTTTCAGGTTATGTTGTTCTTATATATGTATTCTCTACGATGCCTGTGATTGGCCAGAGTGCCCATGGTGGGGACTGTTCGAACTTGATTGGCCAATCAAGTCTTTTTTAAAAAACCCGGGAGGACGGAAAGCCAAATCGGATTGGTATTATATCCATTGTCCCTATTGATGTTATTAGGGTGTTTCAAGATTTCGATTGCTTCTCTATGTTTTCTTGGAAATTTATTGTATGTTTTGGCAATGACGGTTGTTTTGTCAAATAAAATACTATGTCCTGTTTCGATATGATGCTCAGCTACTGCTGATTGTGTGAAATGTTTTAGCCTAACTTTACTCTCATGTTCCTTTACACGTTGACTTACCGCCCTCCCGGTTTCTCCAATATAGACTTTACCACAAGAACAAGGGATTTGATATACTCCCGGATCACTGAAAGGTTCCTTTTTATCTTTAGGGTTGTTTAGAAGTTGTCCTATTTTTGCGGGTGGTTTAAATATGGTTTGGATGTTGTGTTTGTCAAGAATTCTTCCTATTTGTTCCGTGATACCTTGAATGTAGGGTAGGATGGTGGTTGTTTTTCTCTCTCTTTCTTTAGGAGGTTGTGTTGACTTATTTTCTTGAGTGTATTTTCTTATTGCTTTATTAATTTGTTTGTTTGTGTAATCGTTTTGTATTAGGATTTGTTTAACATTTTGTAATTCCTTTTGTAAGTTATCTTTATCTGTTATGGAGACAGCTCTGTATACAAGGGAATTGATGACCGATTGCTTTTGAGATGGGTGGTGGTGGGAGGATGCATGCAGGTATCTGTTTGTATGCGTGGGTTTTCTGTAAACTTCATGTCCTAATGTGTTATCAGATCTTTTATAAACTAGTACGTCCAAGAAAGGTAATTTTCCGTTTTGTTCAATTTCCATAGTGAACTTGATATTAGGGTGTATTTGATTGATGAAATCGAAAAATCGAAAAAGAAGATATTTTAACAAATTTCGTGAATTTTCAACCAAAGGAGTTGAATTTCCAACTAGAAAAGATGATTCTTTTTTATTTTTCTAACGAAAAATGTGAACTTTATATTTCAAAGATTTATTGAATTGAAACAGATTTATTGAATTAAAAATATTTGGGAGAATTCAAAAGAATTCAGTAGAATGCAGAGAATATAAAGGAATTTAGAGAATACAAAATACTTGGAGAAATTCTGAGTAATTGAAAAAACATTGAAAGAATTCAATAGTCTCATGTGAACTATAAAAATTAAATCAACGGCAGGAATTATTTTTGAATTATGTGAAAAGTATTTCCTGAAATTTTTATATTTGAAGCAAATTCAGATGAAAATCCGCACGTGTGTTGATAAAATGATTACCGCGCTGATGTGATAATCATATCAATATATGTATAGTAAATAATAATCATAGAACCTGATATAAAAATTAGTGTAAATTAAATTAAGTAAAATTTAGAAGGAGTGAAAAGAGAGCAATTTACTGAAACTTGAAAACATCGGTGATCACTCGATTATTGTAAACAAGAATATTTAGCAAGTATGCAGAAGAGTGCGAAGTTATTGCTCATTACGAGTGATTCCTTTTGTGGACCTTTAAACGTATATCATTAAATTTTTCCTTCGCCAGAAATTATTTCGAGACACCGATAAGAAATAAATTACTATAAGAAAAATCATCGGAATTGCAAAATTTAAATCCCCAGAACCAAATGACCAAATTTGGACTGTTTTCATTTTATCCTTTTTAATGTTAAAATGAAAAATATTCATGAAAATTAACCCTTAGTTACCACACTTCTCTGGAGTAACACGCTCACCACACATAGGTCCTAAGGAACCAGGCGAGAAAAATTGTTATAAAAAATAAACCATTGCATATATTTACATGCAAATTTTTTCAGAACTTCTTGAATACCTATTATATAAGGCTGCATAGGTTATGTAGTCATAAAATAAATTTAAATACGTTAAAAAAATTGCAAAAGTAAAAAAAATGGTAAAAATTACTATTGTTACTAAAAAATATTTCTAACTTTTTGAATTCTCAATACTAACAGCTAAAAATTTAGCGGAGTCTTCTACTAATGTACTGCTATGAGAAAAAAAATAGTATTTTAGTGGATCTCTAAAAAAGGATATTTATTTTGAAGAATGAATTACGAAAAAAAGTGAAAAAATGAACACATAAGTGCCGTGATTTGGAGAAACTTTCGGGACACAAAATTTCGTAATGTTCCTGTAGCTTACGATTTATGTTTCAATTTTATAACTCTACTTTATGACTTTTTGATATTTTATTTATGTAAAAATAGATCAGAATATTTCTTGAAACAAGTAAATAGAAAAAAATTGGAAATTTATACTTGAACTATAGAGCTTATAGAGTGGGATTGTATACCGTCACTCCGTTGAGAAATTATCGTTATTAAAACGGTATATATTTTTATTAAAAAAATTAGACGTTGTTATTTGAAAATTATACACTTTATTCTTCAATGTAAAGCTACTATACGCTAACAAAAAATCAATCCAAAAAATCATTTTCGAACGTACTTACCACACATGGGTCCAAAAGACCTAGACCCATTTTTGAATAATTGCCAAAAGTAGACTAATGGCTCTAGCGTCCTGCTAAATGGCCTGTAGGGTAGTTAAACTCTTAAACTATCGGCGAATGTTGCTACAAACCGGCTTCTCTTTCATTTAGGTATTTTAAATTAAGGCGCAAAAAGGTCCTGGGTCCTTTGGACCCAGTGTGGTAACTAAGGGTTAAGAATTGTTTCTGTCTTTATGCAACACCCTTTTCAAGAAAACAATTTTTTTTAATTCTTAATATTGCAAACCCTATCACAAATCTAAGGTGTTCTGTTCGAAAGTACGCTGTGATTGGTAATTCTCAAGAAACCGGAAACAATCAAGGAATTGAAACGTCACAAATTAAAATGTTTTTGTGTTCAAAATATAATTACTCGAAAAATAATCTCAATTTACCAAAATATGATGTTATAGGGAATAATCGAATTTACATAAAGCTTTGATGTGAAATTATTCTATTTTGAACATTGGCAACCTATAATTGTTCAATTATATTGAAACATTTTTTGAACATTTTTATCTGTTCTGCATATGCTTTATACCAAAAATTTGAAATCGCTTGTTTGTTCGTTGCAACTGAAGTCATATGTCATACATTAAACTAAAAAAAATTTTAATTAAAAAGTAACTGAATCTCAAAAAATGTCATTTTATAATAATAATCAGAGATCAGAGATTAGTTTGTTTATTTATATCTTGTATTCAATTTAATTATGAAATGTCAGGAGCAGATATTTTTGAGGGCCCAGGGGACCAGTAAACACAAAAATAAATAAAAAATTTTTAAAGTTCACTCTCAATCAAGAAAGATGACTTTTTCTACCATTAAAGATGAATTTTTAATCCAATAGTACAAATTTTAATTTAAAAGTTTGATAAATTAGTTATTTTTTTATGTTTTTTAAATGCATATATCAAGTCGAAAATCTACAAATTCCTGACATTTGAATAAAAATATTTAATTTTCAACAAAATAGATGACTACTTAACAAAATAGTGTAATTTTCAATAAAGAAGATTAATTTTTGACAGGAAAGTTGAATTTCCAACCAAGAAAGATTTTTCAGCCGGATTTTTCAACTAAACAGTTTTATTTTTAACCAAAAAACCTGAAATTTTTTTACCGAAAGAATTGCCTTTTCAAACCAAAAAAAAGAACACCTTTAAACAAAAGAGTTAAATTTTGAAGCCAAAAGAGTGAATTTTCAACAAAAAAGTTATTTTTCAACCAAATAGTTCAATTTTCTACAAAAATATTTGAATTTTCTACCAGAAAAAAGAAAACGAATTTGAAACAAAGTAGTTAAATTTTCGACCAAAAAGATAAATTTTCGACTAAACTTATAAATCTTCAACCGAACAACTGCATTTTTAACAAAGTAGTTTCAACCAAGTAGTGCAATTTTCAATCAGAGACAAATTTTTTAAAAAAGTTGAATTTCTAACAGAAAAGTCGATATTCTATCCAAAAAGGCGAATTTAAAACAAAATAGTTCAAGTTTCAATCAGAAAGGATCAATTTTCAAACCCAAGCCAACACTTTTCAACAAAAGAGCCCGGATTCGAACCGAGATTTGAACGGGTTCAAATCCGGGCTGAGGCAGATTTTTTCTCGTTTCTCCAGAGAATTATTTGACCAGTAATCAACAATATCTAACATCAGAAAACAATTATTCAACTACCCTGGTGAATTCCAAATGAATACAAATTAATTGCAAAAAATGTTTGGATATCCCTTAAAATCTTTGAATCCTAGGAAATTTCCCAATTCTAGTAAATAAATTCTTCAAAATTCATTCAAATATTATAAAATCCTGTGAAATTCTACAAAATCATTAAAATCTTCGAAAATCTCATCTAATCCCCTGGAAACTTTGAACATTTCCTAACATTTTATAGATACTGCCAAATCGTTTCGTATCTTTTAAAATCATAAGAAATTCTTCAAAACCATATGAAAATTTGTTTATATCCCTTATAATTATTGAAAATTCCTTGGAATCTTTTAAAATTCGTTTGCAAATATTTGAAGCTCTCGAAAATTCCTTGGAATTAAAAAAGAATCTTTATAATCCTTTGGAATTACTTAAAATAAAAAATCTATTCAGAAAAATGCCCGAAAATATTTCAAATAATTTAAAATCTTTTGAAATCCCTTGACATTTTTTAAAATACTCTAAAATATTGTCAATCCTTTGAAATCCCTAAGCACTTTTTTGAGCTTTTGAAAATTTCTTGGTAATAAAAAAATATATTTAAAATCTTTTGAAATCTTTTAAAATCCCTAAAAAGTATTTAAAGATCTCTAACATTTCTTGAAAATTTAAAGAATACCCTAAAATATTTAAAATATTTTGGAATCCATTCATATAATTGAAACTATTTTTCTAAACCGCAAAATATTTCGAAGCATTTGAAATCTTTTGAAAGCCCTTGAAACTGTTTTGAAGCTCTCGAAAATTGCTTGGAATTTGGAAGAATACCCTAAAGTATAAAATACCCTAAAATATTCCAAATAATTGAAAAGCAATTAAAATCCCGTAAATTTTTTTAAATTTCCTGAAATATTTCAAATAATTTAAAATCTTTTGGAATGCCTTGAAATTTGTTTATATACCCTAAAATATTTCTAATCATTTGAAATCTTTGGAAATCCCTTAACATTCTTAAAGCTCTTGAAAATTCCTTTGAATATCTAAAAATACGCTGAAATTTTTCAAAACCTTTCGAATTCCTTCAAATTATTGAAATATATATAAAATACCCTAAAATATTCCAAATGATTTAGTCTATTGAAATCCTGTAAATCTTTTTAAATACCCTAAAACATTTTAAATCCTCTGAAATTCATTGAAACTTTTTAAAGCTCTTGAAAAATCCTCGAAATTTAACAAAAATACCATGAAATCTTTAAAATCCCTTGAAATTAATTTATATGATTGAAATCTATGTATTCAAAATTCTTTGCAGTCTTTTAAAATACCCTAAAATATTTCAAATCCCTCTAAATATTTTTTAATTCCTTGAAATTTTTTTAATTACTATAAAATTTTTTTAATCCTTTGGATTCCCTTCATATTACGCAAATCTATTGAAAATTCCTTGGAATCATTTAATATACCCTAGAATATTCAAAAGTGATGGAAATTAATTCAAGAATAAAAAGTGATTCAACTTAACTTAAGGCGCTTCAAACGAATCACGGTTTCGGTTGATCCACTATACGTCTCAAAGGATGAATTGTTGAACGTAATATTTTTACCACATAATCTAAAGACCATTATGCCGGTTCGGACAGAGAGTTTTTTCCGGAAAATGTTCTTGTTTTTTTTTTCTTAAGGAGAACATTCAGAAACACAATATTATCAAGTCAATCTGTGCAAAAATTTCATTTTTGAACAAAAAGACTCATAGACATTATGAATCCAAAATTCAGTTCTTTTGAAAAAACATATTCGAACAGCTCAATATATGAAAAAGAATTGCATAGAAAGGCCTCAAAATATGTTTCCAAAAAAACATTTTAATCGGCTCATTAGAGACAAGTATATAACTAGAGGAAACAAGAGGGAGAGAATTGGGAAAGAGACAACCAAGCCATCCTCACTCTCATTTCCTTTCTCTTTCTCCGTCTTTTTTATACTACTTTTGGGAACCAACATGTTCCGAGACCACTTTAGATCTCCTCATCAGGGTATCATTTTATAGGATACTAAGAACATATTTACCTATCTTATGCTTAATATTCGTAATGTATGTATATATGAGACTGAAATTTCTTATCATACTGTTATTTACATTATTTTAATTTTCTTCTGGACGGATTTTAAACTTTTAATTTTCAGTACAAGTGTAAATCCGTAATGTTTCAGAAATAATTAATGACAATAATACTTGTCTTGATTGAGAATGAACAGAACCTTATAATTAAACAGGCTTCTTATACAAATTTGATACAACTATCAAAAGCTTTGTTATATTTCGAAAGGTCTTTTTTCAAATTGATTGCATTGTTTCCCTCTCTTTTTATGTATAACATTTCCATGAATTCCCTTTTTCTTTGATTTCTTCCATTGTACAGGACTCTAACACCATCCCAATCAAACTCATGTCCATGTGTGATTCTATGTTTTGACAACACACTATGGTATTTCTGACTCCTTCGAAGATTATTTTGATGTTCATCTCTCCTTATTCTTAGTGGTCTCCTAGTTTGGCTTATATATACTGCCTTGCAATACCTACATTTTATTTTATACACTACATTTTGTTTTTCCATTTTGTCACGTACATATTTTCCCAATTTGACAGTTCTGTTACTTTTGAATGGAATTCTATATATTGTATGTAAACCCATTTTCCTTAGTAAAGATCTCAAGCACTTTGAAATTTTATCAAAATAAGGTAAAACAACCGTGTTATATTTATCAAAATCTCTAGTATCTGTGTTATAATTACATTGTTGTCTTTCTCATTAATCTGATGGATTCTGTTGTTTATGTGTTTTTCAATGAACAAGGGTGGATAGTGGTTCAAAAATAGGATCTGTTTACAAATTTCAATATTTTTTCTATGGAAAGTTTGATGTGATAATTTTATAGCCCTATCCACCATATTTTTAACAATTGCAATTTTCATTTGTATTGGATGATTTGACAGAAAGCTCAAAGTTCGTCCTGAAAATGAAGGCTTTCTGTACCAATCTGTTATAATTCTACCTTCATCTGTTTTAATCAGAGTTAAGTCTAGAAAATTCAATTTATTTTCTTTTTCTATTTCTAAAGTGAATTGTAATCTGGGATGTATACCATTAAATGAATCTAACAGTATATTAATCTTGCTAGCTTCTACACAAAGAACAGAATCATCGACGTATCTCGCATAGAAAAGGCATTTAAATCCTACTTTTTCTAATTTGTCATTAATTAGATTTTCCATTTTGTTGAAAACTGTATTTTCTGAATCTTCCATTACAATTTCTGCTAAAATAGGTGAGAGAACAGATCCTATGGGTGTTCCAAATTTTTGTTTATAAAATCTGCCATCAAATTGAAAATAGATCGAATGAAAGACAAAATCGATTGCTTCAATAAACTTTTTAAATGGGATTTTCGTGTGTTGCTTTATGTAATCCCATCTTTTTTCTATCGATTCTTTAACTTTATCTAAAGGAATATTCGGGAACATAGCAACTACATCGAAAGAAGCTAGTATGTAATCATGAGGAATTATAATTCCTACAATGAGTTCAAGAAAAACTGTACTATTTTTAACTGAGTTTTTTGAAGTTGTGATTGATTTTTTAATGATGTTACAAAGTAATTTTTCTAATTTTCTCGTCGGAGAACCTATTGCTGATATCATAGGTCTTAGTGGATAATCAATTTTGTGTGCTTTAATGAGACCATAAGATAAGGAAAGAACTGAATTTACAGTATCTATATCACTTTTATTCACGTTCCCAAGATATCCACTCGATCTGAATTTATTTAAAATATTAAAAGTAGATTTTTGTAATTTTTTGAGAGGGTTTTTTTCTATTACTTCAAAACTATTTTTGTCATCGAGAATTGTCATCATTTTTTTGTTATAATCACTTTTCAAAATTGCAATTGTAATTTTACCCTTATCAGCACATGTTATCAGGAGATCAGGATTTTTCTTTGAAAATTCAGTCGTTAGCTTATGTCCTTCATTTAATTCTTTGTCAATAATTGTAAGTTTATTAATCCTTGAGAAGTCTCATAAGGGCACAACACCAATTTACATAGTCACTGTCACCATACACATGTTAATGGACGATAAGACAAGAATAAAAACCTTTAACAATATACTTTAAATTGAAATGAGAGGAAAAAATTGTTTTATTTTTTTCAAATTTTAAATTACTTTAAATTTCGAAATTCAATTTCATCACATTAAATGCAAATATTGTTTGAAAATTCAGAAAATTTAGTTCAATTTTTTATTTCTTCATTTATTTCAATTCCAAAGTTTTTCACTATATAATCTAACGTGATTGTTAGTGATGTTTTACTTTACACGCACTACTTAAAAATTCGTTATTACTATACTAAACTTTCATCTAGAACGACTGAACCGTACAGGGTCACTCTAAGTACTGAATGCATTTTTTTGAAAAAGGAAAAAACATGAGAAGAACGAAAACTCCATTAGAAATTGACAGATTTTGGTTGGCACGCATTTTCATAAGAACTCAAATAACAGTGAAGTCCAACCTCTTTAAGTGGACACGCCTTCCTAGACAAAAGACTGTCTAGGGTCGTAAAAAGCACATGTTGGAGAAATTCCTCTGAATCTGGTCCTTGAAACATTTTCCCCATTTTTGAAAATGCAATTATCCCAGTGACATAGTACTCAATAAATCAATCTATTTAATCGTTTTCATCTCTAAGTTGCATTAGTATTTTGTAATTTTGCATAATGTGAAGCTCATTGAAAAGTTGAATAACAGAAAGAATTATTTTTATTTCTAATGAATAATATATAAAGCGTAAGGGTAAATGGGAAACTGAGTGACTGGTTCGATATTATGCAAGGCGTGAAACAAGGATGCGTTATGTCCTCGTGGCTATTTATCATATTCATGGATAAGTGTATCAGAACTGCTCTCTTCGACGAAAAAGGTATAGATCTCGAAACCGTCAAAGTACGTGGGTTGGCTTTCGCAGATGACCAGATTGTTATGGCAGAATCAGTCGAAGACTTGCAAAGAATGTTGAATAAACTTAATACAAGCATGAAGAACATGGACCTCAAAATTAACGTGAATAAAACGAAAGTCATGGTGTTTGAGGGAAAAAGTGAGAAAAACAATATGCAACATTGTCCTAAATGATTTGAGATTAGAACAAGTTGACAAGTACGTATATCTAGGTAGTCTATTCACTAGCGACGAAAAAATAGATGGGGAATTAGATAGGCGCATAAATAAGGATAAGCAGGTTATCGGTAGAGCAGGGTTCATCCTCACAAATAAAAACATATCAAAAAAAGCTAAAATGGCCATACATAATTCCATATTCGTACCAACTGTACTATACGGTAGCGAGGCATGGACCTGTCAAGAAAAGGACAGGAGAAAAATCAACGCGATCGGCATGAAACCTCTGCGCATAATATGCGGAAAAACACTGATGGACAAAGTCCGAAACGAGATAATCCTCAAAGGATGTGGTACAGGAGAGACGCTAGTTGACATATGGGAAAGAAATCAGTTAAGATGGTTCGGACATCTTGAAAGAATGAAAGATGAACGACTGACGAAGCAAGTATATAAAGGTAAAGTAAATGGCAAAATGCCCAGAGGTAGACCGCCGAAAGAATGGTTAGAATCTGTAAATGAGACATTAATCCGAAGAGACATGAGAAGTCATAGGAACAGAAGAGCGTGCATGAAGAAATGCATGGACGTAAAGGAAGCTAGAGTAGTATGCCAGGACAGAAAAGTGTGGCGACAAATAGTTTATAAACAGAGTGACAATAGAGTGAATGATGCCTGAAACAAAGACCTTGGATACTAATGGGCCCAAGTGGGGAACCATACATAACAATTTTGTGAGGCTCCTCACTTGGGGTGATCGCTAGAGAGATTGATCAGCAACTTGGGTCGGAGCAGTGTTGCGGAGTGAACGTGTCATTTGAATAAATAACACGAAAACTCCAGATCAATCTAAATGGCTTAATGGTATAATAATAATAAAATAAATAAAATAAAGTTTCTAATTAATTATAATAAAACATTACTTTAAATCAAAGATCTTAATGAAAAAACGTACAATACACTGTGAAGAATTAGTCAATAAGGATCTACTCTATAAGAGTAAGTAGAATTTCGAAAATTGTCTTCATTTTTAATTACGTAAAGCTTAATGTTAATGTATTTTTGTATAACTTAGTATACATATTCAAAGAACCTGGTTAAAGTATTCTATTGAATCTTCCTTAGACAACCATTATTGCAGGTGTTAAGGGTTTCATGCTTTCATTTATTGAAAGTCTTTCTAAATATTAATAAGCAATATCTGAACATCCCGTAAGGCAACCTTACTTTTGGTAAGTACCAGGATATCATAATATCACTTTTTAAAAAAAAAAAATTTTAATTTTTTTAATCTTAAGGAGTTAAAACTTCATAAAACTTGTGTAAGTGCACAAAATTGCACTACAGAAGCTAGTTAGATGAAAAAAGATATCTCCTTATAAATTAAAAATTATTTTATAATAATTGGAATCATAAAGGAATAATTGAAAATGGAGTTTCTTTTTGCGCCTGAAACCGGCCACACCGACAGCCCAGCGTACGCAGCATCAAAGTGTTGCCAGTTTCAGGCGCAAAAACATTCCATTTTGAATTACAGAAGGAAAAAAAAAACAGGAATATTTTCCAGAAAAATCTCTCTGTCCAATCCGGTATAATTGCTTTGAGATTATGTGGTAAGAATAGTACGTTCAACAATTCATTCTTTTAGACTTATAGTGGATCAAGCGAAATCGAGACTCATTTGAAGCGCCTTAAGTGGCTGTGTGGCAGTTCTGTTCTATATGAATGGCTTTTCATCTAATTACTCAACTCCGGAAGAGTCCAGATGTTAAGCCATTTGGAGCGCGGATAGCACTCGGCTAGGTGGCCATCTTCAAACTCTACTTTCGAAAAACCGGCTGAACTCGGGATGTTGTTTTCTGCAGTATTCCTCTCCCCTGGCTAAACATGCAGGTAATTGCAAGTAGTTCTCCTGAAGTCGCGTGTAGACGTGGGTTAGCACTGGTTGTGATATTGTAGACCTCTGTTTCACCGGGCATGTACCGATATAATCTTTCATATCATGATGCCGATTCTCTGGTGAGATTTGTAAAAATCGATTGCCGAAAAAATTCTCCGATGGAAATTGGCCCATATACACGAGTGCAAAGATTCTTGTAAATATTTCAATTTTTTTTCTGCCAGAAAACATACACGCGCGCTAGGCGCGCGATCATTATTTTTTGTTTTTTTTTCACACAAATTTTTAATTAAATTATAAAAGTAATAACAAAACCAAATTTTCATTACTTCATACCATCTATTACCCAAAATAATAGAAAAAATTTTCAAGGACCAAATTTTCGTTAACTGATGAAAATTAATATCTCAACTTAAGAATTATTATATTTATTCGCAATAAACAGACAGTCAAGCCGTTGCAGTTTCATTTTCACAAATACTAATTTTATACGAGAAACACCCACATAACGTAACCAAAAATTGTTCTACTTTATTATATTATTTTCCAAAAAAATCGACTTTTTCCCATTTTCTTATGAATTGGAATATTCACTCATTAAATTCTCTTATGTAAAATTATTACATTTTTAATACCTGTTTTTAATACGAAATTCTCTTTTTTCTTGAGCTTACAATAGTTCAAAATTTATTTTTCAAGTTTCATCATTTATCAACAGTTTAACTTCCAGAGGTTAAATTTTAAATTGTTGAAAATTGAAGTTGAACTTTCAATCCAAAAAGACCAATTTTAAATCAAACAGTTGAATTTTGAAATAAAAAAGTCAATTTCTCAACCAAAAATGGACTAATTGAATTATCAGCCAAAGTAATGAATTTTTAAATAAAATGATGGATATTTGACTGTGATACTCGAATTTTCAATCAGAACGATGAATTTTCAAACAAGAAGATTAATTTTCTACCAAAAAGACTGGGTTTCAACAAAAGACATGAATTTTCAACGAAATAGTTAAATTTTGAAATGAAGAAGATGAATTTTAACCCAAAAATGGAATTGTTAAATTTTAAGTTGAAAAATTAATTTTCCACAAAAAAAATTTTCAACCAAATTGATTAATTTAATTTAATCAGTGATAAATTTCGAAACAAAATGATGAATCTTCAACTGGAATAGTGGAATTTTAAACGAAAAAGCTTAATTTCCATCTGAGATGATGAATATTTAACTGAAATACTTGAATTTTCAACCAAGAAGAGGAATTTCCAAAAAAGATTAATTTTCTAACAAAAAAAGACTACTTTTCAAAAAAATAAATGAATTTGAACGGAAAAGTTGAATTTTCAACTTAAAAAAAAAACATTTTCAATCAAAGTAATGGATTTCATTTATTTAGTTACGACTTTTCAAATAAAATGATGAATCTTCAACTGGAATAGTGGAATTTTAAACGAAGAAGATGAATTTTCAACTAGAATTATAAATCTTCAACTGGAATAGATATTTTAAACCAAAAAGTAGAATTTTTAACTAAAATGATGAATGTAACTGGAATACTTGAATTTTCAACCAAGCTGAGGAATTTTCAAACAAGCAGATTAATTTTCTACAAAAAAAGGGATTTTTCGGGAAAATACATGAATTTGAACAAAATAGTTTACTTCTCAACTAAAAAAGACAATTTTTCAACCTAATAATAGAACGTTGAAAAAAAAATAATTTCAAGCCAAAAATGGAGTTGTTAAATTTGCAGTTAAAATAATAGTTCTCCACCAAAAACAAATAAACTATTCGCAACCAAAGTGATGAATTTTGAACTAAAATGATGAATCTTCAACTGAAATAAATGAATTTTGAACCAAAAAGATGATTTTTTTACAAAACAGTTCAACTTGCAACTAAGTAGTTATATTTTCAACCAAAAAGATAAAATTTCCAAAAAGAAGATGAATTTCTATAAAAAAAAAAGATGAATCTTCAACAAAAAAATATGACAACTGTACGAACGATACATCAAATTACATATAACCATATTAACCAAGTAACCTGCAGCTACATGAAGTTGTGGGTTTTCAACAATTTTATATCATATTTAATTTGTGCACAGAAATTTACAAACAAACAGCACGCACGTGCCTTGCACGACATGCCTGACATATGCGCCTCCATGGAGGACACATCTGCGTGCTGATCTGAACGCACGTCGTGCGTAAAAATGTGCACGCGTGCCTGCGCCATGCGCGCATGGTGCGCTAAAATTGTGATCTGGGATGATACAATATACCACACATTGACTTACCCAGTTAACACGAAGACATCGTAAAGAGATCTTTACGACATCTTCTTGAAGATGAACGACGTCTTTGAAGATATCCCATAACGGAGCTTTAAAGAGTCTTTAAGGTTCAGCTATTACCATCTCAAAGAGCTCTTCGGGATATCGTAGCAATGCCTTTAAGATAGAAAAAAGAAAAAACAACGAGAACTGGTCAGATGACTTGAAGATATCGTTATTTTACATGCAGCTGGGGGGTTATCATTTTCTAAATGTCCAATATACAAATGACTTCAAATTAAAAAACATGCAATTTCTGTGTTTTGTATACACAGAAGTGCCTGTTTTATAATTTAATGTCATTTATATATATAACTGATGAATAGTCGAGGTAAACCTGAAGTTGCAGGACTAAGTACGTGACTGTCGAGAATTTTCAGTCGCATTCCAGGCTTGAAATTTTGTAGGTCTATCTTTATTATTTGATTGATTACACTTAAAAATTTTAACTTCTTCAGGCGATGAAGAAAGAATTGAGCTGTTTTCCGTTCTCTTCTTGTATTACAATTCCCATTTTTTGAGAACATAAGAGAGCTAGAAAGAGGTATTAGAGGTTAGGAACACGACGTGCTGGATAAATCACTTTTAATATTTAGAAAATGTATACGTTTACTCGTTTGTTCTTGAGTCACTTTTCTTTTCACCGACATTTTTCAAACTGAATGTACAGGTTGTGAATACAGGTTTTTTCTCTAAAAATTTATCATTAACGATATCTTCGAAGATGTCTAAGTTATCTCTGAAAATACATCCCGCGCGTTAAAAATTTTTCTTACGGACACCAAAAGACGTCTTTAAGAAACAAGTTTCAGATATCTGTGACGTGACTGATTTATAATTTAGCGCGCAGGAAATTTTATGTACAGAACGACTTTCTTTCGGATGAGAGATTGGCTAGCAGAAATTCGCGCTCGAATTTCTGGAAACGCGGCAAACGAATTGCCACGTGCTCTTATGTAATCCAGACGATTGGTGGGTCGCGAAAGGTAATTATGAAGAGTGGGAAATTACTGCTTCAAGCGACATTGACTAAATAATGTGATCATTAGAGATTATTCCGTTTGACTGCTAATACATAAATCTAAGCAATTAATTAATTCTCTGTTAACCACGTTTGTGCGGAGCAATGTATTCATCTGAGCAAGCGTGGTTTATTTATAATACAATGTGACAATGAAAAATGACTGTTACGAATTTCGACGCTAGATGCTTGGTAAAATTGGAAGGAATATTGATATATCGGAACCTTGTTATATTTAAACATCAATCAACTTTATGCAATGTTCAATTCATGAACAAATGTCAATGTCAGGTGAAATCATTTGCTGGAATCTACACGCTGATACTTTCCCGTTCTATGATGATCTCCGTAATCTCTACAACATCGACGCGACTCGTCAAGCGATAAGTATAAACGCTAGGTTCTAATCAGTCATATTTTAAATCTATGTTTTTCATTCAGTTTTGATATTATCCATCCATCTAATGCATTCATATCGAACATACTTATTTTTGTGAATTTCGTTAATAATGTCGGTGACTCTTTTAATTTGAATTTGTGTGTGATCTCGAAATTTTATACTTCATATAGTTTTTAAACGTTTACGTGATAATTTATTTCGAAAACTACGTTTACATATTTTAAATACACATATTCTTGAACGGGATATTATCTTGTGGTGTCTCATTTCTCTGTCTAAAATGTCGTCTCTGTGCTTGTATTATCTTCCTCTCAATTGACTTATTGAATCTCATAATCATTTTCTTTACGGTTAATTTGTCTTGAAAAAAAAAATAAGACTTTTACGATATTCAAGATAAAAATTGTCCCTAATTATTACTTTACACTTTGAATAATATTTCTTAAATTAAAGTTTGAAATTATATGAACAAAATAAAGATTTTTGTTACATATCATTGAAAAACTTCTTGAAGATGTCGTGAAGATATCTTTTGGTAATTTCTGTAAGAGCTCCGACGGACGATAAAAATAACGATATCTTAAAAATATCCCATGTTTACTGGGTTGTCATTTGTTCGTACGCCGGCCGGCAAAGTAGTCCCTGCCCCCTTGCGTATGAATACAGTGTGCGCGGATTGGTCGATCACTGACGCGGTCTACGCACTCGTAAAGTAGTACTTGGAAATAAACGTTTCGCCAACTGAATTTGTGTTTCCGTGTCACACACGAGTCCCGTATAGACCCGAATAAGCATAAACTATAGAACTTGTTCATTTTTCCAACAGTGAACTCTCAGACAGATCCAGGATAGACCTGGGTAGACGCTTCATTTTAATTTAGAAGACATTAATTATTGTTTTTTATTGGGATATGGTAAAAGTTAAGTAGTTATTATATGAAATAAATGACAAGTCTTTGTTTCAGGTGAACTATTTGAAGAGAATTTTATTTCAAAAACGTCTTAACACTTTAACGAGCATCGAGCGACTGAACTATACTTGACGCATTAGTCCACTTTAGAAAGACTCGAAGCCATAACATATGCAGAGCCAGGAGGCGATATGAAAAACTATAGTTTTTCATATCAAAACTATAGTGTTTATAAACAATAAATACATAATATAATATGAGAAGTGTTAATATGTTAATTTTGCACATATTCCGACATTTTTTTTTGTTCCAAGTAGGTCCCGCGGATAGACCCGAGAAAACGTAAACTGTAGGACGTGTTTCTTTTCTCAACGGTAGACTGCCAGATAGGTCCCGCATAGACGCGGGCAGATGATCGTTTTGAATTAGAGGAAATTAATTTCTGGTTCCGCGTTCCGGATAGATACCGGATAGGCCTGAATAGAGGGTCACTGTGACCTACTAAAATACAGGATTGGTCAGGTCTCTCTGACAGAACACGAATAGATCCGTAAAATTTTCGGATTGGAAATAATTCTACGTATAAAGCCCGGATAGACCCGTATAGCTGACTTATCCGATTTCTATCAGGGTCGTGTCTGGCTTCCATACTAAAACTTATCAATTTTAAAGAAACTAAACAGACATAAAAAATAATAATACTAGTGGTTTTTGGCGTAGAATACCTGAATGTAGTATTGACGTAGAAAATCTGGTGAAATACCTCATGGATTACGTGTCAAGATGGCGGTCATTTAGAACTGTGTATAATATCTCTGGTATCACTCGGTAAGAAGGCTTGCAATCTTTCATTGAAAAGTATTCAAAAATTTCCTGCTGAATGGTGACGTGACAATTATAGAATACTTTTAAACACTGTTTTTGTCCTCGCGTTTCGAACCCCCATAGCAGTAGAAGTTATCTCTTCAACTGAATCCCTGTCTGTACCCAGTGACAATATTTTTCGGAATACTTTTGGATACCCCAAGTCAGCCATGGAATTTTGCACTTTTAATCCTTTATTTAAATTTACACATTTCGCTATTTTTATTTATTGTTTTTCAAATAATAATGAGATGAGAAGCATTTGAAAACACAGTATTAGTCATTTTACGTTATCAAAATAATTGATTTGCTACATATGCAGCTGTGATTAAAACTAATTTATTTAAATTTGCTTATCATGATTTTTCATTTTTTTGATTGATCGTAACATTTGAATACAGCGAGAGTTTTGTGATGTGATATATTATTCTGCATGGGGTTTTTAATTTATTCCAGCTTATTACTTTTTTTTTATTCCAGGTATATTCTTCCAATAAAAAGCGAATTTTCAACCAAATAGTGGAATTTTCAACCATTACATAGTTTAATTTTCACCTAAGGAGGTGCATTTTCAACTAAAATGATGAACTAAAAAATTCCAGTTTTGTTGGTATATTTTATTGGACCCGTGTACCAACAAAAGGAAGATCTTTGATGTTTCAAATTGAAAAAAAAAAAATAAATCAGAAATAATAATGATAATCATAATGAATCAGTTTTGTTGTTGTTTGAAAGCTGTTAAATATATCCGAGAGACGAATTTTCAGCAAAATATTTGGATCCTAATCCAACACAGATTAATTTTTAACCAAATCAGATTACATTTCTATGAAAGGAGAGAATTTTTGAAACTAAAAATATGAATTTTCGACTAAAATATATATTTTCAACCAAATAGTTGAATCTTCAGCACAGAAAATGAACTTTCAACGAAAATAGTTCAACTTTTAACTAGGTAATTGCATTTTCAACAAAAAATATTAATTTTCTACCAAAAAAGATTAATTTTCAACAAAATATATTTTATCAAAGAAATATGATATTTTTGTCTCAAAATTATTCTGTTTTGATTGAGGATTCAACCATTTCAGTTCAAAACCTTTTTTTAGCTGGAAATTTAACTATTTTGTTGAAAATTCATCTTTTTCGGTACATCTTCTTCACTGAAAATTTATATTTTCAGTTGAAAATTCATTCTCTAGGTTGAAAATTCAACTATTTCGTTGAAAATGAACTTTTCGTTGAAAATTTATTTGTTTGGTTTGAAAACTCAACACTTTTGTTGAAAAATCGTATTTTTTGTTTGAAAGTTCACCTGTTATCGGAAAAATATCATATTTTTGATTGAAAATTATTCTATTTTGTTAAGGATTCAACTATTTTAGTTCAAAAACCATTCTTTCCTAGCTGCAAATTTAATCATATTGTTAAAAATTCATCTTTTTCGGTCTAAAATTATTCTTCTTTATTGAACATTAAATTTTTTGTTGAGAATTCATTTTTTGGGTTGAAAATTCAATTATTTGGTTGAATAAACATTTTGTTGAAAATTTATATTTTTCGTTTGAAGATTCAACTACTTTGTAGGAAACTTGGTTTTTTTGGATGAAAATTTAACATTTTGGATAGAAGTTTCTTTCTTTATCGACAAAAAATCCTTACTGGTTGAAAATTCAACACTGTTGTTGACAATTCGACTTTTTTTCAAAAATTCACTTATTATCAAAGAAATATCTTCTTGATTGAAAATTAATCTGTTTTGGTTGAGGATTCAACTATTTTAGTTCCAAAACCCTTTTTTTCGTTGGCAATTTAAATGTTTCGTTGAAAATGCATCTTTTTTAGTGAAAAATCAATCTTCTTCACTGCAAATTTATATTTTCAGTTGAAAATTCATTTTTTGGATTGAAAATTTAACTATTTGGTTCAAAAATGAACGTTTTGCTGAAAATTCATATTTTCGGTTTGAAAATTCAACACCTTTGTTGAAAAATCGTTTTTTTTTTTGTTTTTTTTTCAAATTCTCCTGCTAACAAATAAATAACATCTTTTTGATTGCAAATCAATCTGTTTTGGTGCAGGATTCAAATATTTTAGTTCAAATACCTTTTTTTTAGTTGGAAATTTAACTATTTTGTTAAAAATTCATCTTTTGGTACAAGATTAATCTTTTTTACTGAAAATTCAACTATTTGGTTTTTCCTGTTCGAAAAATTCACCTGTTATCAAAGAAATATCATTTTTTTTATTGAAAGTAAATCTGTTTTGGCTGAAGATTCAACTATTTTAGTTCAAAGACCTTTTTCTTTTAGTTGAAAATACATTTATTTTGTTTACAATTCGTCTTTCCTGGGTTGAAAATTCAATTATTTTGGTAAAAAATTCAAATTTTCATGTTAAAAATTCAACCTTTTCCTAGAAAATTCGTTTTTTTGGCTTTAAAATTCAACAAATTTGCTGGAATTTAACTTTTTTGTGCATATTTTTAATTTTGATCAAAGATTCAACTATTTGGTGATACGTTTATGATTTTTGTTGCAGATTCGTCAATTTAGTTGAAAATTCATTTCTTCGCTTGGAAGGCCGTGTATTTTGTTTAAAATTGATTTGAAAATTTGAAGTTCATCTTTTTTTGTTAAAAATTCATATATAATGGTAGAAAATTTATATTCTTGGCTGAACATGAATCTTTGTGGCTAAAAATTCATTTCTGTGATTGAAATCCGATTTTTTGATTGAAAACTTTTTTTTTCTCGTAGCAGAAAATTCAACTTCCATTTTTCCTTTTTGTAAGTTGATCTTTTTAGTTGCAAATAAGTCTTTTTCAGTAGAAATTCAATCTTTTTAATTAAAATTTATCTTTTAGGATGAAAACTCATTCACCTTATTTAAAACTTTTGTTATTATTGAAAATTCAATTATTTTGGTAGAAAAATCATATTTGTGTGTTGAAAATTCAACTTCTTTTGAAGTCCGTTTTTTTGGCTTCAAAATTCAACAATTTTTTTGGAGACTTAACTTTTTTGTAAAAATTCATAATTTTTTTCGGAAATTTAACTATTTTGTGATATTTTCATTCTTTTGTTGTTGAAGATTCGTCAATTCAGTTGAAAATTTTTTTCTTTCGTTCCAAAAACCATTTATTTGGTTTATTTTGCTAAAAATTCACCTTTTTTGTTTGAAAACTTTTTTGTTTGAAAACTCATGTATTTTGTTGAAAATTCGGTTTATTGGTAGAAAATTAATCTTCCTGGTAGAAAATCAATCTGTTTAAAATAAATTCAAAAACAAACATTTTTTTGTAATAACATTATTGATCTTCCAGATGCAAAGTTATTTTTATACCTCAAAGAAAATTTTGTAATGGTAAGGGAAAAAATGGGTCGGAGGAAATTAAAAAAAGGCGGGGAATTTCGAAATTGGGATTTTGTATCCTGGCCTTTGTATATATTTTGGCATCTGTAGAAGTGTAAAAAATATTGTAATATTTTTAGCATTTGCGAAATTCTATCATTTTATTAAAATAACAATTTTCAGGCTCCCTAAAGATATTTTCTTAGAACTAGGGGGTTCAATCTCAATTTTTAATTTTCTTTATTCGGTGATTTGAGATGATTTTTCAATTCTTTAGCTCCTCTATATTTTACATACAAAATATATTTTTGATTAATAAATTTTATCTCTTAAATTAATATTAATTCTGTATCTCAATTTTGTTTTTTCCTCTATTTTTTCTAACAAAATAATCTAGAGAGAGTTCTGAATGTTATTTACTGTTATTTTAAAAATTTTCATCAATAAATATTGTTGAATGTCAAAGAATACATTTTTCGACTTTTTATTGTTTCTTTCTCGGAAAATAATATAATGAAAAAAATCATACATTTATGAATTGCAGTAAAATTTAATTATTTATTAACTATTACTACCTTCCTATGTATAGACCTTTTCTCGGATATATGCAAGGAACTTTGAAATTATATTAATGAAATTATAAAAAATAATAAAATTTTTTAAATATAATCATTGAAAATTAATGTAAGATCGACTATGGAAAACCGAATGGCGAGTACGCTACCTGACATATTTCTCACGGCACTACTGTCGCGGCACCGTATAATTTCTTATAAAATACATAATTTTGAATAAATTGATTCGAAAAGTTCCCAGAAGTCTTCCTTGAATAGTGATGAACAAATGCTTCACTCGACATTTTTTCAACTATAAAATTTCCTGTGACGTTTGGACTATATTGTTTACGCGCTTTCGGGCCGTGAGCGAGTTAATCGATCCGGTTTAATGCGCAATCTAATTAATTATTAATTAGATGGCGTATCGAACTCAACGCATTTTAATAACCTTCTACAAGATTAAACGAGTTTCCGTGATTTTTATCGGCGTATAAGTACCTCGCTATTAATGTTTGGCTAACACTCGAGTAGATCATTCAATGTATCAACTTCGTTGTGAAATATAGACTTCTCGATGATCGTAACAATTTTAGTGTTGATTATAATTTTACTTGGTTTATTTCATTATTATGTTCACTGTGGAAGAAAAGGAAAACTTGTGAATAAGATTCCAGGTCCAAAAACTATTCCAGTTTTGGGAAATGTGCACCAATTTATGCTTCCTTCTGGTAAGAATGTCATCAATATTTTCTCAATTCTGCAGAATTCGAATAATAAATTTAAAAATATGATTAATTGGAATTTCGATTAAATTTTAAGACTAGAAAAGCTATTTTCAAAATAATATTCTTGGAAAAAGTATCTCGAACTTGATGTTAGCAGAAAATATATTTTTGTGTGGGCGAACATTCTTTAAGTAGAACGCCTAAAAACGGTTTCTACTGCTGTGATTTTTAAAGCACCATTAACTGCAAAAGAATCGAAAAGTGTGTTTTTTATGTCATTCAAATCGCGAAAAAGAACAAACATGATTTTTTATTTTTGATAACTGTATAAATAGTTATTGCATAATTTTTGGAAAACACCACTAACTGCAAAAATTGGCGAGTTGTGATTTGAGAGAGCCTTAGCTGAGAATTGTAAATCTTCAAAATTGAATTTCATATTTCAAAAAGACGTTCAAAGTTACATACCTTTAAAATATAAATCTCAAAAATTAACTAAATTTCAATTTTTAATCTTCAAAATTGCAGAATTTCGAATTGCATATTCTCAAAATTGACGAATTTTAAGTTTCAAGTCGTTAACATTGAAGAATTTTCCCTTGTAAATCTTAAAAATTCAATTGGAATTTATTTAATTCTCAAGATTTATATTTTAAATGTATGTAATTTTGAACATTCCTTTAAATGTGTAATTCAATTTCGAAGATTTGCAATGGAATATTCTTCAATTTTCACGACTTTTAATTTCAAAATCTTCAATTTTGAAGGTTTACAATTAAAAATTCTATAATATTAATGACTCTCAATTTAGAATTTGTCAATTTTAAATATTTTCCATTCAAAATTCTGCAATTTTGAAGATTTCAAATTGAAATTTATTTCATTTTTAAGATTTATATTTTAAAGTTATGCAATTTTAAACTTTTTTTGAATATGTGAATATTCAAAATTGAATTAAATAGTTTGAAAACGTTTCAAAATTACATACCTCTGAAATATAAATTTTGAAAATCAAATAAATTTCAATTTTAGCAATTCGAAATTGAGAAATTTCTATGATACACATTAAGTATTGAAGGGAATTGAAAATATTAAAATCAAAAAATTTCCCATTGTAAATATTTAAAATTTAATTGAAATATATTTGATTTTTAAGATTTATAGGTTAAAGGTATGTAATTTTAAACATTTCTTTAAATATGTAATTTAATATTGAAGATTTACAATATGAAATTCTTTAATTTTCAGATTTTCGATTGAAGAGTTTTCCATCGTAAATCTTCAAAATCAAACTAGATATTTAAAAAAACGTTCAAAATATAAATCTTAAAAATTGAATGAATTTGAATTCCAACAATTCAATATTTAACAATAAAAAAATGTCTATAATAATCATTAAATGTTGGAGAGGATTGAAAATCTCAAAATTGTAGAATTTCTCACCGTGAATATTCCAAATCCAATTAATATTCAAATCCAAATAATATTCAATTTTCAAGATATATATTTTGATGATATAAAGTTTTGAACATTTCTTTAAATATGTACTTCAATTGTGAAGATTTACAATGGAAAATTCTTCAAGTTTTACCACGTGTAATTGAAAACTCTCCAATTCTGAAGATTTGCAATTGAAATTTCTTCAATGTTAACGACTTCCAATTTAGAATTCGTCCATTCTAAATATTTGTAATTCAAAATTCTGCAAGTTTGGATACTTAAAATTGAAATTTATTCAATTCTCAAGATTTATATTTCAGAAGTATGTAATTTTAAATGAATTTTTGTAATTTTTGTAATGTAATTCAATTTTGAAAATGTACGATGGGAAATTCTTCAATTTTAAGATTTTCAATTAAAGAATTTTCTATTTTAAATATTGAAAATTAAATTACATATTAAAAAAAATTTTCAAAATTATATATATACCTTTGAAATATAAATCTTGAAAATCAAATAAATTTCAATTTCAACAATTAAAAATTGAGCAATTTCATAAAAATTTCTATGGTACACGTTAAATATTGAAGAGAATTGAAAATCTTAAAATCAGCGAATTTCCCATTGTAAATATTCAAGGTTCAATTGAAATTTATTTGATTTTTATTATTTATATTTTAAAGTTTCGTAATTTTAATCATTTCTTCAAATATGTAATTCAATTTTGAAGATTTACAATTGAAAATTCTTTAATGTTAACGACTTTCAATTTACAATTTGTCAATTTTAAATATTTTAAATTCAAAATTCTGCAATTTTGAAGAATTAATATTTAAATTCATTTCATTTTCGAGATGTATATTTTGAAAGTATGTGATTTTAAACTTTTTTTTAATATGTAATTCAATTTTAAATATTTACAATGGGAAATTCTCCAATTCTAAGATTTTCAATTGAAGAATTTTCCATTGTAAATATTCAAAATTGAATTACATATTTAAAAAAAAAACGTTCAAAATTACATAAATTTAAAACATGAATTTCGAAAATTGAATAATTTTCAATTTCAAACATTCAAAATTGAACAATTTCATAAAAAATTCTATAATACACATTAAATATTGAAGAGAATTGAAAATCTTGAAATTAAAGAATTTTCCATTGTAAATATTCAAAATTGAATTAAACATTTTAAAAAACGTTTAAAATGGCACACCTTCAAAATATAAATCTTCAAAATTGCAGGATTTTGAATTGCATATTCTCAAAATTGACGAATTTTTAGTCGTAAGTCGTTAACCTTGAATAATTTTCGATTGTAAATCTTCAAAATTGAAGAATTTTAAATGGAAAATCGTTAAGATTGAAGAATTTTCCATTGTAAGTATTCAAAATTGAAGAATTTACCATTTAAAAAATTCAGAAATGAATTTCATATAAAAAAAAAACGTTTAACATTTTATACCTTTAAGACCGAAATCTTAAAAATTGAATAAATTTCAATTTCAAATCTTCAAAACTGCAGAATTTTAAATGGGATATTCTTAAAATTTAGGAACTTCAAATGGAATGTCGTTAACAATAAATAATTTTCGATTGTTAATCTTTAAAATTGAAAAGTTTTGAATTACAAATCGTTGAAATTGAAGAAGTTTCTATTGTAAATCTTCAAAATTAAACTACATATTTGAAAATAACGTTCAAAATTAATACCTTCAAAATACAAACATTGAAAATTGAATAAATTAACATTTGAACAATTCATAATTGACCAATTCAAAAAAATGTCTATAATACACAATAAATGTTGAAAAGAATTGAAGATCTCAAAATTGAAGAAATTCCCTTTGTAAATATTCAAAATTCAATTTAAATTTATTTCATTTTTCTAATTTTGTTTTTAGAGGTATGTAGTTCTGAACATTTCTGTAAATATGTAATTCAATTTTTAAGATTTACAATGGAAATTTCTTCAATTTCAACGATTTGTAATGTAAAACTCTACAATTTTGAAGATTTAGAATTGGAAATTCTTTAATTTAAACGACTTTCAATTTAGAATTCGTCAATTCTTAATATTTTTATTTCAAAATTCTTCAATTTTGAAGAATTAAAATTGGAATTTATTTAATTCTTAAGATTTATATTTTAAAGTTATGTAATTTTCAACTTTTTTACATTCTCATCTAGAGAAGGTAGCAGATTTGTGTAAAATTTGAACCCCCCGGTTTTTGTCAAATTTCCACGTTTTGAGACCCCCTGAACCCAAAAAACAGGTTTTTACGAATGTGTCTGTATGTATGTCTGTCTGCATGTCTGTGAGCACGGTAACTTTCGAAAGAATTAATCGATTCAATTGTCCTTTGGTATACTCTTTTAGTCTCCTAAACTAAAGGTCAAGTTCGTTAGCCAGCCATTTTGGATGAAAATTCGAAAAGTGAGAGCATTTTGAAAATTTTTGAGACCATTTTTTTCAAAATTTGAAAATCATATGTGCGGCTTTTCATAGTACTAGAAAATTCAGACAATTTATTCTCATGACATTTTTCGATGAATGAAAATTTTCAGAGTTACAGCCTTTTCAAAATCCAAAAGAAGAAACGAAAATTAACATTTTCAGCCAAACAACGCACGATACGAAAAAAAGTCAAGAGAAGAAAAATGTTTCTTTTTGCACGCCCTACAAGATTATGATAACTACTTTTTGAATTTTCTAGAAAAATCGAAAATTCACGTTTTTATTGCACAAAAAATAATTTAAAATCCAAGAATTCAATTTTACGGCCAAACTATGCAAGATACGACAAATCATGATTAAAAAAAATGTGTGCGTAAAAAAAAAAGAGTTATTGGCTCGTCGTTTAGAGGTAGGCCGGGAATCAGCAGATCTAAACATGGGAACTCCTACCTAATACAACGCTGCTGAGGGCTGGTGGCCTCAGCATAAAACGTCAACCAATTGTGACTCTCTCGGTTTCCATCCCTTGCCCCCCCCCCCTCTTCACCCGTAATGTTGAGCTAAGAGAACTACGAAAACCTATGCACGTAAAAAAACTAGATATTTCATGTGTACCTGAGACGAAGAAAAAGGGTTGCGAAAGTAGAAACATAGAAAATGGGGTGTTGAAAGGCGGTTTTGAGATATGGTCAGGAGTAGATAGTGAATCACATTTTAGTCAAGAGGTCGGTTAGATTATGAATGAAGAAGCAAGACAACATCTTAAAGATCAAGGATGTATCGCCCAGATTGTCGTGGGTTAGAATGAAGGTAGGAGTCTGAAGATTGTTTATCATAGCGTGCTACGCCCCAGTTGATAGTGATCAGAGAGATGTCAATGACGCCTTCCGGGACACTTCATATGATACAATGAGTACTTGCGATCAAGGTGAAAGAATAATTCTGCTAGGAGATATGAACGGATGGGTCGGCGTCCAAGGTCAGAATACAGATACAGAAAGGGTGCTAAGTAATTCTGGGGATCCAACATGAAAAAATTGTAAGAGGGAAAAATTAGTTAGCTTATGCTTAGAAAAGGGCCTATTTATGACAAATACTTGATTTATACATAGAAAGATCCACATGCACACCTGGTGTAAAGAATAGAGCCACAGTATAATTGACTTCGTTATTGTGGATGAAAGACTAAGAGAACTATAGTCAAAGATACAAGAATGCAATACTGACCATTACCTTCTAGTATCCAAAATAAGCTTAGGGCGGGGATGGAGAAGAAAGACAACGAAACAAACGAAACAAACGCGAAACAAGATTGAAAACAGAAACCAGAAGTGCGGATAGATTTTTAGAATAATTTAAACGAACGCATAGATAGGGCAACTTGAGAAGCACTTATAAGCAATAAAGATATAGAGTGCGCATGAACTATGCTACGGGATATCATTGTTAGCACTGCAAAAATTAACGTGAATAAAACAAAAATCATAATGTATGAAGGAAAAGGTGATAAAACAATTTGCATCATTGTCCTAAGTGATGGGAAATTAGAACAAGTTGATAAATATATATATATATCTAGGTAGCCTATTCACTAGTGACGGGAAGATAGATGGGCGCATAAAAGAGGGTCAGAAGTTTATCGATGGAACAGGGTCCATTCTCAGAAGTAAAAATATATTTAAAAAACTAAAATGGCGATACATAATTCTATATTTGTACCGACTGTGACATACTGATGGACAAAATAAGAAACAAGACAATCATCAATGAATGTGGTACAGGAGAGACACTAGTCGACAATTTCAATTTTCAATTGAAGAATTTTCCAGTGTTAATCTTCAAAATTAAACTAGATATTTGAAAGTAAAGTTCAAAATTAATGCCTTCAAAATATAAATTTTGAAAATTGAATAAATTTGAATTTCAACAATTCAAAATTAAACAATTCAAAAAATGTCTATAATACACATTATATGTTGAAGAGAATTATAGATATTAAAATTAAAGAATTTCTAATTGTATATATTCAAAATTCAATTGAAATTTATTTAATTTTAAGATTAATATTTTGAAGGTATGTTATTTTAAACAGTTCAAATTTTAAATATTTTTAATTCAAAATTCTGCAATTTTGAAGATTTGAAATTGAAATTCATTTAATTTTCAGGTTTTCTGTTTTAAAGGTTAGTAATTTTTAACGTTTTTTTTTTTTTTTTTTTTTTTTTGAATGAGTAATTCAGTTTTGGATATTTACAATGGGAAATTCTTAATTTTTAAGATTTTCAATTGAAGAACTTTCTATTGTGAATATTCAAAATGGAATTACATATTTTGAAGAACGTTTTAAATTACATACCTTGAAAATATAAATCTTGAAAATTAAATAAATTTCAAATTCAACAATTTAAAAACTAGCAATTGAAAAAAATTCTATAATACACATTAAATATTTACGAGAATTGAAAATCTTGAAATTAGAGAAATTTCCATGGTGAATAATAAAAATTGAATGAAATATTTATTTAAAAAAAACGTTTGAAATGCTCAAAATTGAATTAGATATTTTTTTAAGAACGTTTAGCATTACATACCTTTAAAATATATATCTTAAAAATTATATGAATTTCAACTTTAAACCTTCAAAATTGTAGCATTTTGAATCGCATATTCTCCAAATCGACGAATTTTAAGTTGCAAGTTGTTAACTTTGAATAGTTTTCAATTGTGAATCTTCAAAATTGAGGAATTTTAAATTGCAAATCGTTAAAATTGAAGAATTTTCCTTTGTAAATCTTCAAAATTGAACTATATGTTTAAAAAAACGTTCAAAATTGCATACCTTTGAAATGTAAATCTTAAAAATTAAATAGATTTCAACAATTCAAAATTGAACAATTCAAAAAAAATTTCTGTAATACACATTGAATTTCGAAGAGAATTGAAAATGTCAAAATTCAAGAATATCCCATTGTAAGTATTCAAAATTGAATTACATGTTCAAAAAAAGCGTTTGAAATTACATACCTTTAGAAGATAAATCTTCAAAATTTAATAAATTTCAAATCTTCAAAACTACAGAATTTTGAATAGCATATTCTCAAAATTGACGAACTTTAAATGGAATGTCGTTCACAATAAATAATTTTCAATTTTAAATCTTTAAAATTAAAGAATTTTAAATCACAAATCGTTGAAATTGAAGAAGTTTCTATGTAAATATACAAAATTAAACTAGATATTTGAAAAAAAAACGTTCAAAATTAATACATTTATAATATAAACCTTGAAAATTGAATAAATTTTCATTTCACCAATTCAGAATTGAACCATTTAAAAAAAATTTCCATAATACACATTGAATATTGAAGAGAATTGAGAATTTAAAAATAAAAGAATTTCCCATTGTAAGTATTCAAAATTGAATTACATATTTAAAAAAAAGCGTTTGAAATTACATACCTTTAAAACACAAATCCTTAAAATTGAATAAATTTAAATTTTAAATCTTAAAAATTGCAGAATTTTGAATTGCAAACATGCAAAATTTACTAATTTTAAATTGAAAGTAAGTTTTGATTTTCAAAATCATCTCAATTCAAGAAAATGTTATTAATACATCTTTCAAAATTAAAGAGGTCTCGATTCTTCAATATTGAAGAGTTTCAAATTACAAGTCGTTAAAATTAAAGATTTTTCCATTTTGCATGCTCAAAATTAAACCCCTTATTGCAAAAAAAACTTTAAAAATTACATATCTTCAACATATGAATCTTGAAAAATAAATAAATTTTAATCTCAACAATTTTCATGGAATTTTTTTGCATCAATTATTAAACTGTTCTTTCTACACGAGAAGTTTTCAGAAAAAAGTTACTTTCTGATACTAATTCAGTAAACAAATTTTAGGGTAGTTTTTAATTTAAGGGCATGTGATACTTAGAAAATTATCGATTTTAGCAGTGTTAGGTTCCCCCGGCTTTTTCCCTACAATAATAAAGATTTTGCCTTAAAAATTTGGGAAATGATAGCGAACATGCTAACGGACGTCCCCGAACTCTTCTTTTGTAGAATAATTTGAAAAAATTTAATTTTGCTAAATTTTATTCATGTGTGTGTATTCTGAGGTTATGTTTACTGACAGCATTGTGCACAAACAAAAAATTTGTATTTAGCAACATAATTTTTTTTTGTTATAATCCCTCAAAAAAGATTTCGGGGACGTCCGTTATACTATTCTATAGCATCTCCGAATTCAGTTTTGAAATTTTTTAATTTTTGTGGACAAAAACCCGGGGGAACTGAACCTGATTTACCACAGGCCGGAGTATCACATGGCCTTAAGAAAAGAAATGATTTAAGACAGATTTCAATAATATCACAAATATTAACAAATATTTCAAATATTTTGCAAAGATTTCCAAAGATTTGTATGATTTTCTGAAGATTAAAAAAATTTCACAAATATTCCGCAAAGATATCGGATAGATTTAAAAGATTTCACAAAAGACTCCAATTATTACACAAAAATTTCTGTTAGGTTTCACAGATTGGAAAAAGATTTTAATTATTTCCCAAAGATTCCAAAGGCTTAGCGAAGATTTCCGATAGATTACAAATATTTCACAAAAATTTTAAAGATTTCATGATTTCCCATTCTACGTTTTTTCTTGGTAAACATATCGACAATCAGTTCCACAATAATGCGTATTTCACGATGAATATTGACATTAATGTCAATCCATTTAATCGCTCTTCATCGCTACAATTTCGAAGATAAGTTTTTACTCTTCTCATTATGGAAAAACTTCGCTCTACGGTCGCTGTACTAACAGCTAAGATCGCCAACAATTTTAAGGGGCATGGCCACAGTAGAATTTTAAAGGAATCGATTTTTTGGGGGCTTAAACGATCCTTTAACATCATAGGAATAAGATACTAATAATACTAATTTAGTTGCTATTTTAATATTATTGCCGGCCGAGCAACGTTTTCCAAAATTGATTATTTTTCAAACTTTATTTATTTAGTTTTGCAAATCATATGATAGTCTCTACTCAATGAAAAAAGTAGAAACAACATTTCGCAAAGCCTTCGGTATTTTCGCTTGGGAGTGATTCACAAAATAATAATTTGTTTATAATTAATAATGTTGCCGTATCACGAACATTTTGCAAATTTAATACAAGATAGAGACTGAATTTATAATTAATCACTCAAGTTTTCAAAATGTTTTGAATTTTCGTGGAACAATGGGGGGAAAATGTTGCAAATTAATTTTTTTAGACAAATTGCTGACCCGATCACGTTTTGCAAAATTTTATTTTATGTTCAACATATAAAAAAACAACTACACAATTTTTTTGAAGACCTTCGGAATTTTTGTTGATTGGTTAGCTATTTCCGCTGGTCTACTTCTTTAACATTATTCCTTATTTCTCGAAAGTTTCCTATAATTGTTTCGACATGTCTAATCGCGCGACTTAGATCAACAAATTTACTTTGTAAGTAAAGTGAAAGGTTGTGAGTTAAGCTCAGTATCTTTTCCGAAACTTGCAAACCAATCAAAAATTCGAATGTGCAAAGCTTACTATGCAGCCAGTTTGCTTTTCCAGTAGTCTCACATTTTTCCCTGTTGATGATTTCTAAAGCTTTCACAACTGGAATATAGGCATCTGCAAATAAAGTTGTTGAATCCCTTCAATCTGCCCAGCTTGTTTCGCAATATTGCATTAACCCGGATACTGCCGTTTGTTTTTTGGCTTAAGAGACATTTAAATCATTCGTCGATTGGACTCTTATGCGTTTAGTAATATGATACAATAATTCTAACTGATCTTTTAAAATTTCGCTTCGCACACTCGATATTCTGAAGTAATTGCAACACTCTTTTGAATAGCCGAAAGTGTTGCCTACAAGCATTATCTTTGAACCATTACTCAAACTTAAATTTAAACAATGAGAAGTGCAATGAGTGTAGAGTGCCAATGGATATCCATTGTTAATATGGGCTTGCACACCTTGAAACTCTGCACTCATTGCCACTGCGCCATCGCATCCCTGTCCTCGCATGAAATTTAAATCAAGGCCAAGAGATTCAACGGCTTGTTTTAAAACATTTGCTATTCCTGTTCCAGTAAAATCAATTATAGAAACAAACATTAGAAAATCTTTGCGTAATATCATTAATTCTTCGTCAACATACCTAATGCATAAAGAAAACTGCTCTATTCCACGAACATCTTTAGCTTCATCTGCTGAAACAGTGTAGATTTTGAGATTCTTAAGGCCATGTTACGCATGAGCATATACATGAATATATTCCCTACATAAATCAATTACTTCATTTTGAAGTTGCGAACTTGTATACATTGAATTATTTCCCGAATTTTTAATATGCTCATATAATTGTGCATCGCCATTTCTTGCACGATAATGCAAAAGAGATCTAAAATTGTCATAATTATGATCAGGTTCGTCTGAAGATACGCGACCTGAATCATTGTGACCCTTTATTGCTATTGACGCCCGCAAAATATTAATGTCTCGACTATAGCCGTCAGATTTTTTCTGTTATTTCAAGCTTCTTCTTTCGCTTCGTTATTCATTTGCATGGCAATGTTATCTCTTTTTCCGTCATATACGCTTAAAAAATCTATATCAGATTCTTTGCGAAATTAAGTCTCTTCATGTTCACGAAAAATTTCTAAAGCCTTTTTCCAGTTTGCAAATGGTTTTTTCACTAAACGCCCTGGTACTTGATGTTTGCCTCTTCCTACGCCATTTAGCAATTTATATGAAAAAAGTAAACAGGTCTTACAAAATGCGCCCTTCAATCTATCTGAATATGCGAGCCATTTATATTTTTATAACCAACCTAATTAAACTCTCTATTTTGTAACCCTATCAATGTGACTTCAAATTTGTAACATTTATTAGGAACCCAAGTGTTTCTTAATACCTCTTGTCTTTCCTCGTCGCTTATATTAACATTTGGCAGCTGCAATGCTTGAAACCCAATGTCGTACATCTTATTTCTCACAATACTTGCCGCTGTGTGAATAGATGTGGTAGGAACATTTTTTTTGAAATAGCAGGGTCATTTTCGTTGACATCAAGTATTTGTTCGTTTCCGTCTGCACTAGCAGCAGATGCCTCTTGGTTTTCTATAGTAGAAGTCTTAAGTTCAGCAACGGCTGATGGGATATCTTGGCTGTAAACAAAAAAAGTTTAAGTTAAAATTGGTATCATAGGAAAAAAATGACGCGAGTGAACATCTACAAGTAAGACCAGTAAGTACATTAGGATGGACCGAGAAATTATAATTTTGGAAACCCATAATAAGTAGCGTTTTACACCACAAATGGCGTTTGTTTAGAACAAAAGTCATTAGATTTGCCAGATTCATAATTTTTTTATTAATCTGAGATTACGCGTCAGCGCTCTTGGCCTAAAATTGGAATTTTCGAACAAAAACTAATTATGTTTTAAACAAGATTAGCAATTTTTAGACGGTTTCAGTTTATATCAACGTTGTTAAAAGCTAATCGGTTACTTTGAACAAAACTCATTTGATTTTGGAAAATATTCACAATACTGAACGATCTTCTACTATTATGTTTCGTTAATATTTGTTCTCAGAAATTTCTGGTTTTTTAATACAGAATTATTCGATTTTTAAGAATATTTACCATTTTTCAATAAGTTTACTTTATTTCGATGTGTTTTGCCTGAAATTTATATTTTAAAACAAAAATCTCTAAATGTAAATCCACTGATTTTTCTTTAAATTTTCTTAATTTACAAGCTTGGATAATTTCTGATAGTGTTTTTCATTGGAAGTTGAAAAAATTTTACTTAAAATCATTAGATCTCAAACAAATTTCATGATTTTTAGCAGTTTCAGGTTACGTCGGCGTTTTACATCGAAATGTAGTATTTTTACACGAAAATGATTATAGTTGAATTACATTAAATATATTTAACAAGGTTTGACTATGTTAATGTTTTCGTGTAAAATTGAAATTGGTAATAACAAATTATAATATTTGAAAGGATATTTACAATATTTAAACTATAATATTTAATAGCATTCTCAATAATTAAAAATCAGGTTTCAAAAAATGTTTACAATTTTTCGAAAACTTCAGGTTATGTTAACATTTGCAGCAAGATTGGTCATTAAAAACATACAATATTTGGTATAAGTAGTAAAGAATTACTATGGGGCGTCGTTATGGGCATGGCCTAATCCCCCTCTCTGCCCCGCAGCCCGCGACTGGCGGCGACGCGTCGCAGTAGATAAGGCTGAGTAGCAACGGTCCACGTTGTTGGAGAGGGGGGAAGTGGATTGGTGGGTGAAGTAAAGAAGTGGGCGGTGTTTACACTAGGGTGAAGTGGAAGGAGCACGGTAGAATGAACGGCTTCAACCTAGGCAAGTTGCTCCCCCTCCCTGGTGCAGTGGAGTGTGGGTAAAGAAGAAGAAGAAGAAGTGTGCGCCGGGTGCATGTTTTGATTTTAGATGTTTGGCGCGTAATGTTTGGGAAAAGATAATTGAGGTTATGTTACACAAAGGTTTACAAAAATGCAAGAGCATTTTTGTAAACATAACTGTTTTGTAGAAAAATCGTATCTTTTGCTTGAAAATTCAACAATTTGGTGGAACAATTTTTTCTTTCTTGACTGAAAAATCTTTCTTGGCTGAAAATTCATGTTTTTGGTTGAAAATCAATTTTTGAAACTAAAAAATTTAGTATTTAAATTGCCTCTACTACTTGATCAAAAGTTTAACTTCTTTGTTAAAAACTCATTTTTTTTTATTGAAAATGTTTTGAGAATCTAGTCAAGATTTTGTGTACACTTGAACTTTGAATAGTAAAATCAATTTCGATTAGTCAGTATGATATTGGTATCTTATAAACGAATAATAGTTCATAATTGAATTAAAAAAATTATTTCGAATTGATGTTCCATCTCAAACGCAGAAGTTGAGCGTGTAGAATTCTTTGAAAATGGAATTTTTGAAATTTTAAGTGACTCTACGTGCTCTAAACGTTAACATAAATACATCATTAATTAATTTTTTCATGCCAAAATGTTATTTTTCCTGGACAATATATACAATAGTCTTTTCACATTACTTTCTCTTCATAATAAAGAAGAAATTTTTACGAATTTTTAACATAAATGCGAGCCCTTATTGTTGTTTTTCTCTTCTTAGCCTTCTATGCACCAATTAATTTTCTACCATATTTCTCAGTGTAATAAGTAAGGTCTGATGATATAACCAGACTACACTCGAAACGCAACCCTAATTTGTATGCAGAATTTTATTTAATAAAACATTTAGTTGTCTGGAAGTCGTTGGAGTATATGTTTTGATTTTCCGCATTTGTTGATTTCTTTCAGGCGTGAATGTAATCTCTACAGCAATTTCAGAGTAATCTTCACCTGCAACAAAAATTAACTTTACGTGTTCAGATTTAACCACCACATGGGAAATGGTTACCATGTCAACTCCGTTGAATCTTGTTTTGTTTCCATGTGAGAAAATTCATCTTTATCTACTTAAAGATTACCCGCAAAAAAAATTCACTCCTATTTTTTTCTGTGAAATTATATTGTTCTTCCAATTATTCATATCGCTAAAACAATAGGAGTACCTTCGTTTATACTAAATGTGAAATTATACACTTTTCTTTAAAAACTTTCAAGGATCCGAATGTCGAAAAATAATTCGAGTAACTAGAGGTAAACGTAAATACCCATACGAAATCTTGAGAACATATCGTAAAAGTTTAACAATGTTTGAGGGATATTTAGGAGAGGTTCGTTTCGCTCAGTTTAATTTGATAATAAACAAAAATACATTTTTTATATTGTCATTTCGTTATTAAAACAAATGTATTATTAACAAAGTTGAAGTCTCTAAACAGATTTCAACATCAATAACAAGGTTATTGAAAGGTAAGGAAAATGAAAACTTCTGGCAATACGTTTAGTTTTTGTAGATCAAATGAAAATATCTTCTGGTTAAAGAAAAAGAATTTGTATACACAGTAACCTACTTCGATATAAATGTATTTACACTTTATATCTCTTTGACTCATGTCTTCTTAAATGAAAGTCAAATAAAAATATTAAGTTTTCTAGTGTAATAGTGATGAACTCGAATTGTTGAGTAATTTTTACGTTTAGATGAACAGTTATTTAAGCATCATCATCCGAGTTTTTCCGTCGGAATCGAGAAAATTTTTGAGAAAAAAAGAGAAAGATCCTTCTAATACGTTCAGCTTTCCAAATTCAAGTTTAGATATTTTTCAGTATCAAAATAATAAAAGTTCCTCAATTATATTTTCAATATCTGAAACAAAATATGTAAAACTATTACGATAAAATGGAAGAGTGCAAAAAGTTACACCAGAGCCGGAGCGTAATAGGGTGCAATGTGTGCGGGGCACACGGGCGGCCAAGTTTGGCTCTTGGTGGGGGGGGGGCGGCCAAACTGCACTGAATATAAAGGGCACCAGCAAGGGTTTGGCCGTTAGCAGGCGACTAATCTCTTAACGCAATAAAGTTTTTAAGTGGGCCTTTTCTCTTGCCTTTGTCTTCTGGGATGTTCCCCTCGATTTTCCCTGAATTTTCATCATCATCACATATATACTAATCCTTGATACCCTTCAAAAATGTATCCATAATCTTCCCGCAAGAAGCATTTCTTGGACGAATAATTGCTGCACATTTACGAAATCGAAAGTAGAACTGGGTGGAATAACTTTTCTTCTAACTGTTTTACTCAAAAAATGTTTGAGTACCGAAATATGTATAATTGTACATTTGGGGACATTTTTTCGCCGCCCTTGCTATATTTGGTATCTTAGAATGAAACCGTGATAACAATAATTTTGAATAATTTACTCAATCATGTTTCAAAGACCATCCTTTCAATTAAATTACATGAAAGTTACGTTTTTTATATTTCTCCACACAGCATACACACCGTATACGAATTTTTTTTTAGAAATTTGAAAAAAATGATGAGTGAAAATGGTTTTGCTCTATTTATATTATTATTCTGGGAGACATTTTTTCGCCGCCCTTGCTATATTTGCTGTCCTGGTACGGAACCGTGATAATAATAATTTTGAATTTGTACACTGAAAAAAAGGATTACTTGTACCAAGTGAATTTTACTTGGCTGAAGTAAGTGAAAGTCCTGTTTATTTTCAAAGAAATATTTTTTTGAGGCAAATAAAAATATGCACTTTGAATGAAAAAAAGAATTTCTTCCAGCCAGACAAATGTTAATTGGATTAAGTTAACAATGTTTGATTTAATGAAGAACCTATTGGTTCCAAATGAATGTGCCATGAATGGGAATGAATATTCCTTTGAGATGAGAATATGTGAATTGATGGAAAGAAATATATTCTAAAGTCAAGCAAACATTTTATAGGCGCACAAAACTATTTCTTCGCATCAAATTTTTGAGTATTTGAAGCAAAAAAATATCCCACTGATTCAAACAAATATTTCTTTGGCCTACACCATGAGCGAGTGCAATAAAGTTATAGTTTGTACTTCAACTGTAGTAAATATTTTCCTAAATGAACAAATGGATTCTTTCAGCTTAAATTATAATTAACATTGTTATTATTATACATATTTAATTTAAACAGAGCACATAATTTAAAATCTCGATAAATCTGAAACAGAAATATTCGTAGAAAAACCCACCTCCAGCAGGAATCGAACTTGTGTCCGTCGAGTGTCAAGTCCACTGCGATGAACACGACGCTGTCGCAACATGGACATTGTAAGGCGAAAAGTCGTATTTAACCCTCACCATGAATGCCAAAGAAATATTTCTTTAAATCAAAAACATGGATATTGAATTTCACAACATATTTCTTTGATCTAAAGAAGTATTCTATTGAAACAAATTATGCCAAATTATTAAATGCTTGATTTGAAACAATAATTACTTCGTTGAAATAAATGTTTATTTGTTTTGAATAATTAAATTCTTCTAAGCAAATGAAATATCTCCTTCAACTGAAGAAATAAATATTTATGTAAACATAATATCTTGTTCATCTAAATAAATGCTTCATGGGTATAAATTCATGAACTCTTTGTAACAAATGAATATATTTTTAATTTAATTATTATTATTTTGGATTGAATCATTATTACTTTGATTCTAATGAACTTAAAGACTTGATTCAAGTATGCACAATTAATTGATTCAAATGCGTCCAAATCAATACAAAGAATCGAACTCATTAAATCAAACAAATATTTCTTTGAACGACTAATCAGATTCCAACGAATCTAGACCTTTTGAACCAAAGAAATGGTTTTCTTGAATGCAAGAAATATTCGTTCCAATCAGGAAAATATAGCCAAAGAATTCATTTCTTTAGATCAACAAAAGATATGTGTCTGGTTTGAATAAAAATTACTTCTAATAAATAATATTTTCTTGATGCTAAGAAATAGGATTCAGGTAAACGCATTTTCTTGGTTCCAGACATTCTTTTTTTCATACTCAAACATGTTTCGAAGACCATGCGTTTTAATTTAATTACATAAAAGTTACGTTTTTAGAATTTCTCTTTAAAAAATTCTTCCCGGGAGAAGCCCACTATCAGTTACAGAACTTCTTTATTTTAAACTGTTTTTCTATCTCAAAACATTTTAGAAATGGCGGAAAAGAGACTGTCAAACTTGACTATATGATATCAATTGAGCGAGTAATTACGAATTTGTTGGATGTGTCTGAACTGGTTGAAGAATTTGCCCAGATTAAAGCAAGGCGAACAAATTTCTTTTAAATTCTTATTATATGTAGGGGAGACCACCCTACAGTAGATAATAATCCTACAGTAGATAATCATTAATTTAAAATACTAATTCAAGTAGAATAATTATTTGATGTAATTAATAGTTCGGAGGCGATACGTATTAATATATTATAATTAGAATTGATTATCTGACTTATAGTTGTGCTTATAATTAATGATTATCTACTGTGGGATCATTATCTATTATAGGATAGTCTCCGCTAAATAATGTAAATAATGTGTATAATAATAATGTAAAGTAAGAGTAAGAGCCTCGGTGGCTCAGTTGATTAAACGATCGGACTTCACCTCAGAGGTCCGGGGTTCGATCCCTTAGCCGGTACCTCTTGAAATGTTTCTATGTACCTTTAACAAGGTTCTGGTGGTTCGTAACCCACCTTAAGCTGTAGGTCTCCCCATCACGCACTTGACTGCAACCAAGTCCGTGAGGGATGGGGTAAAAACCAGGCTTTGTCCAATATGCCAGGGCACACGCTCTTATCAGGTCACTTGATTGCATTATAATAATGCGTCCGTGACTGATAATATATACCGGGACAGCCCCGTGCATAATATTCAAACAAACCAAAAAAATCCAACTCTAGTCAAAAATCCCTTCGACATATTGGGCTGTAACCATCTTAAGCCTGAGAGAAAAATGAGTTTCCTCATTTTTTTTAATAATGTAAGCATGGTAGCTCTATAAAGAAAGCATCCCGAGGCGACTGTTGTCACCTTCAACACACACGGCCGCTGCGTAAGGATAACAGCGACAAAGACAAACTGCAAACTACACCATGCTCCTAATTTTGTACCTACAACATCATCGTAAATGATTTCAAACATCGTATTAAAATAACTTATAACATCCTCATCTCATCAGTCACTTGACTTAGTCCGTGGCTATGACGAAAAACCGGGTTCACCCGAGAAACAGTTTGAAAAAAAAAATATTAATAATGTAAGTAATATTGATAATATAAATAATATTAGTAATTATTAAATAAAAATAGAGCATATGTATGTAGAAAATGTTTTTTTTTCTTTTTCAAAGAAAAGGGGAAGGGTGGGGGCATGGTGGAGGGGGCGGCAGAAAAAAATTTTGCACACGGTTGGCCAAATGTATAGCGCCGGCTCTGAGTTACACCTAAAAAGCAGTCGAAAATTTATCAGTGCATAAGTTTGGCCACGTCTAGAAAATTGTTTAAACCTCCGGATAGGAAGTATGAACACGAATTTTGTGCTGCGTAAAGTCATTTGCTATTTTTTGTTGTATTTAAAAATAAAGCTAAAGACTTCCAACATTTTTCTCATCAAGAACAAAAATAAACCTTCCTCTAATATTTGTATTAAGGAAAAAAAAAGTAGAAGCAAAATAATAATAAGAATAATAATACCCTTAAAGTTCCGAAAAGAATAACGAAACTTTTTCATGCATCTGAATTTTAGTGAGGTTTTCTTAAAATATTTCTTTATTTTCACAAGAAAAAAAGAGAAAAAAAGTTTCGCTTTTTTATCTCGTTTTTCGAAACAAATTGAATATTGCTTCAAAATTCACTCAATTTTTACACAAAGAATTTAATTATGTGAATTTACCATTATTTTTCTTAAACAAAAATTTCGTTGAATCTTATTTCGTTTTTAGAAACAAATCTGACGAAAAACAAGTCAAGGGGAAGGTTTCCAACACAAATGATCCGCGTGTTTAGAGAATCGAAAGGGGGATCCAATAAATAATACAATGAAATGTGTCATAATTATCACTTAATATCTATGAGTACTCTGTTATATATTGACGTCTTGATGAAAGTTATTTTCGCGGTCTTTTCCTATCCAAGTTTTATTCATATGAAATGTGTTTTTGACACTTCGCACTGATTCTCAATCACACGTTTCAACTGAAGTTTGAGAAAAAGAGGACCATTAAAAACGTTTTCACTTTTATACTTAAATTCAGGAAGTATTGTTCTTGTGCTATTTGCGGCAAAATGGTTTTCTGCCTAGATTGAAAATAATAAACCCATATTGAAAAAATATTTAGGATAATTTCATCAAAACGCATACAAGTCTTTTCTATTCCGACATTCTAACGATTGGCAGGCTGGCAAGTATGTATCGTCTGTACTTTAACGAAGCTAATACCCAGACATTTTGTAAAGTTGTTACCACTAGAAGTCATTATGTTTATACAAAAGTCACTTTCGGCAGGATGAGGGAAATATTTGTCAAAGATAAACCAAGTAAATTAATATATCAACGATTGCAATTATTTAAAAAGTTTATAAAGTTAACTGAGAACCGATCTTTTCAGAACATCAACGAAGTCTAGGGATTTATATGTTTCAGTGCAACAATTTTAAGAAAGATGTTTAGAATCGTAATCTCTAACAAGTTATCTTGTGTAGTGAATTATGCAAAAAAGGTTTATCCATGCAAAATATGTTTCCAGTCATCAGTATGTTCTTCTTGTTGGAGACAAATATATATAACAATGAAAGAAGAGGGAGAAAAAGGAAAGAATCTGTGAGACCACGGATGGTTGCAAACATGTTTTTTTGGTTAAGTCTTTTTATATAAATCGTTACACAAGATGACTTTGTAACAGATTATGTTTCCAAATATCAGTCTTAAAAGTAATGAGAAAGTTCCATTCATTGAATTTGGAGGGAGTCAATGTGATTGTTTATACTCGAGGATACACAGGGACTACGCTCATATTTCAAAGTTTTTGGCCCAAATAAGTGTATAAATTTCATTGATCATGTATAAAAGGTATTTCGACATTTACATAGATTAGATATACCTTACGGTACGCTCAGGTGCCTCTATGCAGGAAGAGTGCACTTTCCAAGGTCATATCTCGTGACCTTTCAGGGCTAGGACAGTTTTTTGTTGTTGAAATTACGCTAAATTGACTCCACTTCCATTTGCTACACATAAACTTTGTCGTAGGATGCACGGGAAACGAAGTATTTCAAAAAAACACAACTTTCTCGTTTTTAGTCAAAAATTAAAAAAACAAAATGAAATTTTTGAAACATTGCAATTCCCAAAATAATAGGTCTAAAAGACTTTTTTTCAGATCTACGCAGAATTTTATAGACTCTATTTCATCCTCTGCAGAGGATGACATCACATGGCATCGTTAATGTAAACTGAACCTGACTTGATTTATTTTGAAAAAACTGAACTCCACTTTTTTGCCCGTAAAGACAGACAAAAATGGCCAACTTTGAGGGGTCATAACTTATGACCTATTATAGGTAGGACATTGTTCTTTTCTTTGAAATCACAGCAAATTGAGTCTAATTTCACTCACCTGTGGAACACTTTTTCGTGTAGTGATGAGGTGCAAAGGTACACAGTTTTTTTTTAAACTAGTGATTTTTCGCTGAAAATCCAAAAAAGTGGGGTTTTTTCAATATATCCTAACTCGAAACCTATGGAAGATAGCGGATTATTTTTTTTAACAAAGTTTTCTCATAATTTTGTCCTTTTTCTTTTTTCTGTTGGACATTTTGCTCTAAAATTCAATGGGAATTATCCGTCCACGCAAAAGTAAATTTTGGAAATGTTTTCGAAAATAAAACCCGGTTTGGCAACTGATCTGTTCTAGCATTTTTGATATGTTGAAAAGGACCCCTCAACGAAACTTTCTCGTTAAAAACATTCCTTCTAGTAATTTTTCGGGAACAAAACTAACAGATGCCCGGGCTAGAGGGAATATTTGGAAATATAAGGAATATCAAGAAAGATGTTTTTTTTATCCATGGGAAACATTTTTTTCGTGTAACGTTCCAAAATCACAAGAACAACGAAATCCCAAAAATGCTAATTCACGACAAAAGTTTTCTTCCGAAAAAGCAAAATGATAATATGTTTTCGTCATACCTCAATCGATTAGATGAAAAATTGTATGCAAAAAAAGGAAAAAAACTAAGAAAAGAAGGGAAAACTGTGCACCCTGTTATTACTAAGAGCTTCATTTGTCAAAGCGGCAAGATGCACTTTTCTAGCCAGTTTCGAGAAAATCGACTTTAAAAATTTAAGCGTTTTAATAAAATTATTCGGTGCAATATAGGGACGTCACCTCTGTTTTGGCTGGAAATTTTTTTTTCGGCAACAAACTATTAGAATCTTCAATTGCACGATAAATGAAGCAATTTGATGAGGAAAAAGTTTTAAATTATTTTTAATTTTGTTACGACGATGTCTTAAATATGGGTCTGTCACGATATCGGAATGATCATATTTAAATCACCGTTTAGGTGCTTTTAAACATCCGTATACTGAATGTATCCGTATAGTGTAAATTGTGTTCATATAGTATAATAGAGTAGATTATCATTTATTTCAACTCCTTTTCACAGGTCTCTTGACCTTAACAAATATCGCAGCTGAATAGCATTATTCATTATATATGTATTATGTAAGCTGTTTTTTAATAAATAAAATAATCTTCATGTTGAAATTCGAAACGTGTTTGAAAAGTTCGGATTAAACTTCGTTTGATTGACGGATTGAGATGGATTGAAAAATTTAACTGAATCCATACGAATTGATTCGAATTCGGATCACATATTTGAAAATAGATTTCGGAATGATTCGGATTGGCTCGGAATGAATTCTTATTAGAAACTTCCTCCAGGACCAAGGTAGCGGTGCGCGACAAAATCGAAACTACCTGTAGGATTAGGGCTTTCTCAAAACCCAAGAATTCAAAAATTTTCAGATTCTTAAAACTTTAGCGTTGCTCGATTGATTTTAGTGTGTTTCAGTTCCAAAAAGTCCTATTTGTACGTTTCAATAGCATATACTTACACAAATTCGAAATTGCAGTAATTTTTTTTCAATCCAGAGAAAACAAAAATTAACAGAAATCTAAACAGCAATCGAATTTAAAACCTTTTACTATATTTAAAAAATATTTCTTCCAGATGAACTTTGGAGTACTCAAAGAAGTCTCTGCAAGGATTACTACCCAATCAGCAGAATTTGGTTTGGTGAAATGAGCGGCATTGGGATTTGTCATCCAGACTATGCTCAAGTATTATTTTTGATTTTTGATATCAGTATTCGAAAAGCATAAACTCATTTCTTAATGAAAAACTCTAAGTTTACAAATAATAACTTTTCTTGTTTATGTCATGTAGGTGGCAAAGATGTTCGTAATTATTTCTTGTATTATTGAATGAATTAAAAAAAAACATAATTAATTCATACATTGGGAACATATCGGCACTTTCACTTCCAAAATCACTTTTTCAAATCTTCTAAATTTTTTTCAGGTACTACTGACCAGCACAAAGCATATAGAAAAAAGCATGATCTATGATTTTTTGCATCCTTGGCTCGGCACTGGATTGCTCACAAGCATTGGTAAATAAAATATAAAATAATCAAATAAATAAATATCAATATCAAATCAATAAGAACATATTAAAATGAAAATCGTCTAGGTGAGAAATGGCAGAGACGACGCAAAATGTTGACACCAGCCTTCCACTTTAATATACTTAAAGGATTTGTCGACATTTTTGTTGAAGAAGCTCAGAAATTGGTTCAGTCCTTGAAAAAAGAGGGTGATGTACTGGTCAAGGACGTCGAACCACTTTTAACGAAATTCACATTAAATACTATATGTGGTAAGTTTTAATTAAATTAATTTGAAACATCAGTTAAAAAAACATATCTGCGCATGCGTAGATGCATATCAGGCCAGCCATATTCTTAGCTGAGTTTTTAATTCTTGTTTCAAAATTCACACGTCAATTGAATTTTATTCGAAAATATTTTATCTATTTAGTCTACATAGCAGGAATGGTTATTGCATTCAGTACTTGAATTTTAATTAATTATTTTTAAACTTGATCGATAAATTTGTTGTTGACATTGAGAAACTGCAATGGGTACTTCGCTAGAAAATATGAATGAAGAAGGTCGCTATAGATCAGCTGTTCGAGAAATAGGCGACTTTGTCTTCTTTCGGTAATTAGATTTTTCAAATAAAAATTTAGGAATTTAACAATTATTAATAGTATATTGATCAATATAAAATTTACATTGATTAGGGTACTAAGACCATGGTTTCACTTCTACTGGTTATTCAACTTAACTCTGCCAGGGTTCAAACATCAAAAAGTTCTGAAAATATTGCATGATTTCTCAACTAAGGTGAGTCTAGAAGCTCGAAAAATCTATTCAAAAATAGTAACCAGGTATTGATAGAAGCAAAATCATATTATTCTAGATTATAAGCGATCGAAGAAAGTATCATGAAGAGAATTTCCCTATACAAAATAGTGAAGCCAAAGACGAAGTGTTCGGCAAAAAGAGAATGGCGATGTTGGACGTTCTTATATCTGCATCAAGAAATACTGGTATTATTGATGATGAAGGTATTCGAGAAGAAGTTGACACTTTTGTTTTTGAGGTATAACTTAATTTATAATACGCCCTTTTAAATGATATAGGGCATCGACATTTTCAAATAATTGTACAATTTTCGAATATTTTTCAATTATTTAAATAATTGTTGCAAACATCTGAGCTTCCAGAACTCAGAACGCAAAAAAAAACCTTTCAAAATCAATGTTCTGAGATAAAACTTGTTGGTTTTAATCAGTGTGACCTTTCCTGTACTACTGCCTGCGGCAAGGTTATAAAAGTGAGGCTGTTTAAGAAAACTCAAATATATGAAGTCATGGCTCAATTAAATTTCAATTAGATGAATCAACTTCCTCATCACATTTTTTCAGACCATTAAAATTCTTATGTTATGATGGAGAATTTAAAAAAAGAGAATACAAATTTATTTGTATCTCCAATCCCAGTTGAGAGCTATTGTACTTTTGTATGCACTCGAATATTTCTTTTATTACTGATAATATTAACCGATTTTCATCAACTTTTTTTCACATTTTTCTAATTATATATTGCCAGATACAAGAGAATATGAAACTTTCTATTTGGAAACTTATAAAAAGACTGCCTTTGTTTTAAGGGACACGACACGACAGCCATGGGTTTAATCTTTGCCATAGCACTTTTAGCAGAACATAAAGAAATTCAGGTACAACATTCAAATAAGGTTACTAGAACTTATAATCTTATTCATAACACTTATTATTTATTATTATAAAGAAAAACATATTATTCTTGCTACAAAATAAGGAACATTTATTGTACAAAATAAATTTAACATTTTTTTAACTTCACCGATTACATAGGAACTGGCAAGAAATGAAATTTGTGCAGTACTGGAAGAAAGTGAAGGAAAAATGGGAATGGCAGAAATAAATCGTTTCGCTTACTTGGAGCGATGCATTAAAGAATCATTAAGGTTATATCCCAGTGTGCCTACCATAACTAGGGTTATTAGAGAGGATTTACAAATGAGTAAGTTTATTCTATTCCTTCAAAATTTTAAACTTTGATGAATTTTTCAAAATTTATACAAACAAATTTTGTTTATTTAATTGTCAGCTATGAGTTTTTGAGTATTTATAAAATGAGTATACAGAAAACCCCATTCTGCAAATTAATCTATCTTTTTTTTTAATACGTAAATAATATTACCAGAAAAAAACGTATGACTGATAATTTTAAGTCAAACATAATAATAATTAAAGAATTTAATAAGGAAAATTGAATTTTACAAATGAAGTTTTCAAAACAATATTAAATTCTGCAACACAAATAAACTCTTCATTATTTAAATTAAAATTTTAATTATATAGTTTTCTCACATTTTCATCACTAGGGTGTGCCATAAATGGCAAAGTAATAAAAATACAATTGCATTGTGAAAATTCTTGTTTCAAAAAAAAAAAAAGAAGAAAATTCATTTTAAAAAAACAGAACCTAATCGGATGAAGTATTGCACTCCCTCATCGAAGTTGAAGGTTATAATTTAATTTTCTTCGTTGTTTTCCTATTGACAAACAAATTTTTAGTCCAAAAAGACAAGAAATCGTCTCCAAATTGACGACTAGGGGGGTTTCGGGATCGCTAATCACGAATCTAAACTCAGATTTGAAAAATTCAAGATGGCGGATCCAATATGGTGGACACGATTTTTAAAATGTACATAGATTCTGCCCAAGATTCGTATATGGGGTTTTTGGGGTCGCTGATTATGAATCTGAAGTCAGAATTGTGAAATTCAATATCGTGAACAATGTATGAAAAAAAAACTCATCTTCAAACTTGTCATATGCACACATTTTAAAAGAAGTCGAATATATCAAACCTGAAATTTCTTCAGCTTGAATAAAAAAAAATATGCTATTATTACGAGAAAAAAAAATGTTCAGTCTTACCAAGACGTCAACATCGCTTAAAAACGTAAAATTGACCATTTTGGAACGCTTGAAACATCACTAAAATTTTTTTTCGAAAAACAGTATAATAGGATGTTTTTTCAATTCAAGGTAATTAAAAAAAAAAAAAAAAAAAAAGGTAATTCAAGGTAAATTTCAAGAAAACATGTTTTTTGGTCATTTTCAAAAAATTCTGAATGGAGCAAAAAAATTTTTTGAAACTTATAATTTCTTCGTCATTATTCACTAGCGAGAGCTGTACATAGAAAAAATTCGTCATAAATTTCGGAGCAATAGGGAAATTTTTTAGAATTTTCAAAAATTTGAATTTTAAATTAAAAAAACAGAACAAAAGATATTACCCGATTTCAAAATTTTTTCTCACTTTTTTCGGATGTCAACCCACACATTTTTTTCACTCAGCTCAAACGATTCGACTAATTTGATCATTTTCACTCCGCCCTACTGTTCACTCTTTAGAGAGCGAGAGCGTTATTCATGCAACGCATATATTTTTTCACAAAAAATTCAATTAAAATTAGGCGCGCAGATATGGGCAACTAAAGATGGAATACTTCATTTGCAATACGTTAATCTACAACCTCTAATCGTTTTTAAGACTTAACAAGGCGTAACATTTTACTATTTTACTTTAAATTTAGTACTTTGTAATTTAGTCTGGGTTTTTCCGGTTTGGCCGCACTGTGGAATCCTAATAATTTTGATTAATTCTGATATTGACGAACCAGAATCCTTTCTTCCGAATGGGGAGCTCCGAATGCTGTACAATCACAGCGTTGCGGAGCATTGGACCTACGAATTCGTACAGAGTCCCACCAAGTTTGACGAATCCGAACGTATCCAAGCAGTGATTGCGAAGTAATTTCCACTCGAAGTCCTTACGGACTGCTACAAATACTTAACAATTTCTATCAAAAACCATGGGACTCGTACAAATTTTTCGTTTTGTTTAAACGATTTCAATGCGTGCCTTCACTGATGATTTCCTATTTTGATTCTTACGGCATACATTGCCTTAGCAGAATTCTTACGGACTGGAATCTGATTTCTGATGGAATTATCCGTGACTTTTTGAGTGAGATGTCCCTCAAGACTCCCTCGCCCTGTTTGTTTGAATTGTAGGATAGGAAGAAAAACTTTACTTTTTGGATTGTAGGGAAAGGGTTCAATACTAAACGATGGGAAACCCCTATTTTTTATAATAGAAGATTCAAGTCATTTTCCGGAATCTAAGTATCTAGTGCAAGCCCATAGCACATGATCAATATCCTCGTCGAGAAAACCACAGAAACCGCACTCCCCACAATCGATAAAATTTTCCCTAGCTAGACTAGGACTAGCAGCTATGTTGTAGTGATTGGCACGTAGTCTGATTGATTTCCTATCGAGTTCAGATTTATAAAACCACGGTTTATTGAATTTTGATGAATCAAAAAAGTTCCGAAAGTAATATTGACCAATTCCTGTGGAACCTGGAGCTTATCCCAAGCTTCCAGAGTAGAGTTTAGATGCAGGGGAAGAACTGCTGACCAAAAATCAGTATGAGGAAGCTTTAGATTATGAAAGGTTCCTCCTTTAGTAGCAAGTTTAGTCAAATTATCCACCATTCCATGAACAAATATGTCCTTATGACCAGAGATCCATACTAAAACTATGTGTAGATTATTTTTTGAATCCGAGAAAATCACTGAATTGGAAATGTTCTCATCCAAAATGTGCTCACTAATCGCTAGCACTTCCGCTGTATATATAAAAGCATGTTCCGAAATCTTGATTTTCATTTCGACATTTAGTTGCAAGGAATATACAGAGGTCCGACACAGGAATTTGGAAACTTTGAACCGTCGGTGTAAAAGTGTGTGAAATTTTGAAATTTATTATTAGCATAATTGTTGAAAATCATTTCAGGAGAATGACTATGCTGCATTGCTAAACCTATTTGTAAGTCAATCATTGGTTGGACAAACTTCAATGAATAGGGACTTAAGAAATGTAAGGGAGTAGCTGAATTTAAAATTCTGTCTTTATGGCCAGCCTGCAAATGCCGTTGCCATTCTCGCGACCTGCATCAGAATCAGGGATGGGTAAGTAAAATACTCGTGGTAATTTACTTGGTTTTCTACGGTAATTTACCTGGTATTTTACATCATCATCTACTTCATGTAAATTACATGTTGTTCTATATATATGAGGGCACCACCTCTGAGGCAGGAAATTCAAAACTTGAATCAGACAGCCAATCAGCGGTTTTCTACATGTATTTTACATATTCGATGTATTGTACGTAAAATACCTCCTTTAGGTATTACATGTAATACCTAACTGGCAGTTTTCCACGTGCACGTGGAAAACTGCCAGTTATGCGTAACTGCACATCCCTGATCAGAATAGAGTATTTTCATTGAGCCATAAGATTTCGAAATGTGCGAATGGCTCAGGGATACCACTGCATTGCATACATTGCGTCGCGTGTATTATCTTAGTTAAAGAACTGTGTTTATTGGCAAATTCAAAATGTCAGATCAATACCTTTTGAGTTTATCTGATGAAGTGGAGGTCCGTTATTTTGATAAACCAAGTGCAATTAACAATACTGATGTACCCGTAGTGAGTAAAATCGATCTTTTATCATATTTTACGATAACCCATACACAGTAAAAACTAGGCATTCATTTTTATCTGGTATCCTTTTTTGGGCGTTCTAATATGATCTCACAAATAGTCTTATTTTAGTACCAGTTTCTGTCTTGTTTAGTTTGCTAACTTCAGATTGATAAATGATCCGAGATAGCGAACTAAATTAATTCAGAGGGTGCACTGTTCCAATTGTTCCAAACTTCACTCTTACAAAAAACAAAAAATAGATGAATAGACCAGGGATTGAGACGACTTAGGCTAGACCATTCCGGGTGCGGACAAAATTTAAATATTCAAAAAGTTTCCTACAATTTTGAAGATTTTATAAAATTAGTTACTTTTCATCAAAGCAGAAAGTTAACCTAAAATTTTGAAAATGATATTAATTTTGCAGATTTCCATGAATTCTAAAACAAAGGAGTTTTTCGAGTCTCAAAATACGAATGTTCACCCCGAAAAAAACCTCTCGTATTGACTTTCACAAAAATATACCAGATTAATAACATTTTCAAAATATTGGTGTCAGCTTTTTGAATTTTGGGCCGCGAATTCCTCTTTTGTGACTCAAAAAACGTTCTGGTACAACTTTGATGAAAATTTCTCAATTAAATAAAATTTTCAAAATTTATTTCAACTTCTTCTATTCTTAGCTCAAATTCGAATTCTGTTACTTAAAACCCCACCTCTTACAGACTTTCACGGAAATTTACCATAATGAAATAGAATTTCCAAAACTTTCGGTTGCTATTTTAAATTCTTGAATTTTGAATCAAAATTTGTATTATGAAACTCGAAAATCCCCGAAACCCCTCATACTGACTATAATAGAAATCAAATAATGTAATGAAATTAAAAAATTTTTTAATTAATTTCTTGAATTTTGTAATTGTTACCCCAAATTTCTTTTCTCTGACACGAAAACCCCCCTCGTACTGACTTTAATCAGGGTGTCTAGTGGCCTGGAAATCCTTGAAAACCTGGAAAAGTCCTTGAATTCGTTTTTACCTGGAAAAACTTGGAAAAGTCCTTGAATTTTGCTCATGGTTCGGGAATTTTTGTTCGTTTAAAGAAAAAATAGGTTTTAAACTTTTTCTCTGCTTAACGAAAAAAGATTACTTTTTTAACATGAGACCGTTTATTTCATCACGGTGAAAATTACGAAGCTACAATCGAAATGGCATTTGAATATTAATGGTTAGAGCAAATAAAAAATTGGTCCGGGTAAATTTAGAGAATTTTGAAAATGAAGTTTGGGACTACCCTGATATAGTGCTCTTGTTAGTAATTTATTTGGTTGCAAATTCAACAATTTTTATCAAAAACTCATACTTTTTATTTGAAATATCTACTACATTATTCTTTGAGAATTCATATTTTTTTGGTAGAAAACTCATCTCTTTGATTGAAAATGCCTTTTTTTGGTTCAAAAATAATTTTTCAATCTAAAAACGTAACTTTGTTAAAAATTTGTTTGTTTGAGGGTTGATCTCCTTGATTGAAAATTTAAATCATTTGCTGAAAATTCTTTTTTTCATTTAAAATTAATTTTTCAACCTACAAATGTAACTTCCATTTTTATTGCTGAAATTAAATTTTTGGAGTCAAAAATTGATCTTTATTGGAGAAAACTAATGCTGTTGGTGGAAATTTCCTCTCTTTTGATTAAAACTGCTATTTTTTGGTTACAAATTAACTTTTTTGTTGAAAATTCGTATTTTTGGGTTGAAAATGCTGCCTTTTGGCTTGAATGTACAACAATTTCTTTGACATTTTTTCCTGTCTTGGCTGAAAAATCTGTATTTATTGAAAATTCGTCTCTTTGGTAGAAAATTAATAATTTCGGATTGGAAATTCAACTGTTTTGTATAATTTTTTGTTTGTTTGTTAAAAGTTGACCTACTTTATTAAACATTCATTCTTTGGTTGCAGAATTGCAGATTCATCATTTTAGTTGAAAATTAATCTCTGGTTTAAAATGCAGGTTTTTAGTTGAAATTTTCTTTACTGAAAATTAATCATTTTTAGTTGAAAATTGAACTATTTGTTTGCAAATTGGTGTATTTTGTTGAAAATTTGTCGTTTTTCGTAGAAAATAAATTTTTTGTAGTTGTTGAAAATTCGTCGTTTTGGTTAAGAATTCATCTTTTTAGGTTAAAATTTAAACTATTTGGCTACAAATTTAACTATTTTGTTGAATTTTTTTAATCCAACTCTTTGGTTGAAAATTCGTTTTTTGTTGCCGTTGAAATACCAACTATTTAATTTTTCGTTGAGAATTCGTCTTTTGGTCGAAAATCCCAATTTTCGGGTTGAAAATTCAACTATTTTTGGTTAAAGTTTAATTTTGTTTCAAAATAAAACTATCTGGTTGGAAATTCATTTTTTGCAATTTCAAGTATTTTGTTAAAAAATCAAAATTTTTTGTTGAAAATTCTACTGTTTTGTTGAACATTCGTCCATTTCGACAGAAAATTCGTCTTTTTGGATTTAAAATTCACCTTTTTTGTTAAGAATTAAACTGTCTTCTAATTATTTCCTTGGAAATACAACTGTTTTTAGTTGAAGTTTAACCGTTTCTATTTAAAATTCGATTATTTAGTTGAAAATTCATCTTCGTATGATGAGCACTGAACAATTTGGTTAAAAAATCAACTTATTTGTTGACAATTTTATCATTTTATTGAAATTAAATCTAAATTAGCTTATGATTCGATAACTCAGTCAAATTTCAACCAATTCTAAAAAAAAAATTTCATTACATACGGTGTTGAACTCGCTTTGATATTATAAACAGCAAACAAATATTAAATTTTACAAGGTTCATTAAATTGTTTTTGAAGCTGAAGAAAAAGAGAGACTTTGAATATTTTCTATCCTAGCATCGTGATATTTCACCTTCATAAAATGAACAATGCCCCAAAAAAACGTTTATTTTATTTTATATGACACTTTTTCAGTTCCACTAGAACTACAATTTCTACTATGTTTCGTGGATAGTATTTTCTACTGTAGAAAAGTACCTGGAAAAATGTATTTTTTTGTCCTGGAAAGCCGGGAAAAGTCCTGAAATTTTTGTTTGAAGTAACGCTAGACACCAACAATTTAACTACATTTTCAAAATTTTAGTCAAATTTTTTAATTTTTTATTGTGGAATCCAAATTCCTTTTCTGTGCCCCGAAACCCCTCGTACTGAATCTCATGGATATCTACCAAATTAATAAAATTTTCTCAATTTCAGTAAAATTCTAAAATGTTGACCCCTGCTTAGTGTTTTGCGCCCAGAAAATCCCCTCGTACTAATTTTCTTCGAAAATCTACCAAATGTACAAGATTTTCAAAATTTTTGTCTAGTTTCGAAATTTAGAATTTTGACCTTAAATTTGTATTCTGAGACTCGATCTAACAGACGGAGCGCGCACGACATTGACATGTCATTTTGGGGTTACGTTGGTTTCTACATTTGACCGATTAGAATTTGTTTTATCAGATTTAGTGATTGACAGGTGATTCTCATTTCGAGCCTATTTCAATCCACAAACCGACCTTATTTTATTAGATTGGCGGATCAAACTGAAGTGGGATTGTTTTGTTGCGTGAACTGTTTTAATACCGAATTAAGTTCTAAATCGAATCCCAGTTTTTACAGTGTAGTTATGACACTCACAAACGATTTAAAGCTTATAATATCTTGGAGGCTTTTAAGTTTTACCAAGCCGGATTTTTTGAAAAAGTAGGTGCAAGTGGGTAGATGAACTTTCTAGTGCGTGGTAAGGTTAGTATTGGCATATTCATTTTCCATTAACTACATGGATTCTTATATAAAAACATTAATATCAAAGTGCATTTTTTGTAGTATTGTCCCTAATAGCACGGAACATTCCGCGGGAACTTTCGAAATATTCCCGGAACGTGTAAAATAATCGCCTCTTGGTAACGTTCCAAACATAAATGACCGTTATTGCTATTATAAACAAATATTGCATGAACCGTAAGTGATAGGTCAAAATCGATGTCAGTTTATGATATGGATCTCATATTATAATGTAGTATATGCGGTACTTAAAACTCAAAAATGACATCCATTCTTGCCTATCTCTTACGGTTTACGAGATAATTGTTTTTAAAAATAACAATAATGAAAGGTTCGCCTCAGGTCCCAATGAAACGTTCCTAGCGGCGGACATTTTACACGTTCCAAAGCTGCCCGCGAAACGTTCTTGGACCGTTCCGTGCTAGTAGGGTTATCATTGAATTTGTATTTATTTAATAATAAAACTTTATTGAAAAGTAGTATACAATTTTGAACATATTGACAGATGATTTAAATTTGAGGTTGACTTTTTCTAATAAATGTAGAAAATATTTGCATCATTGAAAATATATGCACTGCTGCAAGTCAAACAGTCCTAAAAAATGAATGAAAAAAAATGTTAAGCCTAGATTGTCTTAGATCCAAATGGATTCAAATGGATCTAGCATATCTGTTTAATTTTGAAAATATTGTCTACATTTATTAGAAAAAATGAAGGAGATTTTTTTATTACAGTAAACATTTCGTAGTAGCCTCAAATTTAAAGCATCTGACAATATGTTCAAAATTATATGCCATTTCTCAAGTAAGTGTTATTACTAAATAAATACAAAATTTAGTGACACATTACAAAACAAAATATACTTCAATATAAATGTTGTGATATCAGAATCCATTAAGTTAATAAAAAATGAACGTGGCAATAGTAACCTCACTACACCTTCTTGCACTCCACTTTTTCAACAAATCCGGCTAGGTAAACCTTAAAAGCCTTCAAGATTTTATAAGCTTTTAATTGTTTGTAAGTGTAATAACTATGGGTTATCGTTAAATACGATAAAATATCGATCTCACTCCCAACGGGTGCATCGCAGTAATGCTTGTGGAAAATTCCTCGCACTTTTCAGAGCGTAGGTATCTAAATTGTCAATTGCACTTGGTTTACCACAATAACGGACCCTCACTTCACCAGATAAACTCGAACAGTAATCACCAGACATTTTTCATTCGCCGATAAACACAATTCTTTAACTTACAATAAGATAATACACGCGACGCAAAATATACAATGTAATGGTATCCCTGTAGGGATGGGCGATTCTGAATCGATTCTTCGAAGATCGATCTTTTTCACTCTAAAGATCGATCTTTTGAATCGATTCTTTGCGAGTCGATTTTTTATTGGATCGATTCTTTACCCCCAGAATCGAAGAAGCGATTCTTTCATTTTTATTTATCTGTCCGTCCTATAGTTTCGTGAACACGGCGTACATTTTTATCTTCATTGCTCTTATAATTTTTTCTTTTGTGCCCCAGACTGCATCTCAATCTAAGCGCAAACGCAGCCTGCGCTCAAAATCTTTATTATCAAAGTTTCGAAATGGAATAGATCTCTTTTTCTATCCTTTATTGTTAGAACTGGAGTCCGAAATTTTTTATGATATAAAAGTTGCATTTGTAGGGAGCCGTCTAATACTAATACGGACTAGTATATTTGAGTATACTTTAGTAGACAATAGAACAATGGAAAATTATTTCCAATATAAAAGAACAAACATTTAAGCATTTTTCCTGGTTTACAAAGTTTTTTTGTGAAAACAGGAATAAACAGTGTCTAATTGTCGATGTTTAATCATTTTATTTGAAATTGAATAAATGTAATGATTTATAGGTAAATATAAACTATTTAGGACATTTTTACATCGATCTCAAAAGATCGATTCTTTCAAGATCGATTCTTCTGATTCGATTTTTTTGCTGAATCGATCTTAATAAATTCGATCCTGGATCGATTCACGAATCGATCTCTTCGAGAGAATCGCCCATCCCTATATCCCTGTGCCATTCGCACATTTCCAAATGACGTCACAAGTGGAAATGCTCTGTCAGAGTCAGACTCCTCAGTTCCTTCTGTTCACGCGCTTGCGTTACCCCACTTCTCTCGCGCGAGATGGTGGAAGCCCCTACGTAGGTCTGGTTTCTATTGGCGCCTGATGACGGACTCTTCGTTTTACCTGCATGTTTCTATACTTGTCCGGGTCCTATCCTACAGGGGCCATATTTACTATGTTAGAAGGCTTATACATATTTTTTACACCAATTCATTTCATTCATAGGTTAACAATGAATTATTTTCGAAAATATAAGTTTCGAATCTAAACTTATAGATACTTTTCACATAATTAAGTCTTTTGGTGTATCTAAACTGTAGATACACCAAAAGTCTTAATTATAATAGAAAAAAAAATTATTTTTAAAAATTGCTTTGCAAATGTTTTTCTATAGAATTACACAATAGTAATAAATTTGTAGTGAAAAATAAGGCTCGTATTGTCCTAAATATGTTTATGTTAACACGAAAACAACTATGAGGGAGTGAATGACTTCATCCAGCAGGATTTAATTTCTTCCAGCAAAAAAATATGCTATATGAACAATGATGAACTAGCGTTGTCTTCATTTAATCAAAAGATAAAAATTCCATATGACGAAAGTATTATCCAATTTTCTTTATGATACAGATTATTGAACAAAAAGTTCTTTAATCATTCAAAAGTTGCCAGAATATATTTGGCTGTTTTTTTTATTAGACATAGGGATATTAGAATTTTTGTCTAATATTTTAATTTACCATTACAGAAGATTATTTAATACCAGCTGGTTCCAACGTCCACTTGTATATTTACGACCTCCACAGAGACCCGAATTTCTGGCCGAATCCCGAAAAATTCGACCCAGACAGATTTTTGCCCGAAGAAATTCAAAAGAGACACCCTTTTTCCTACGTGCCATTCAGTGGAGGCCAGCGTAATTGTATTGGTAAGAAATTCCGTATCAAATAATCATTCAATGTAAATCTTAATCTGGGGTTTTTGAAATTTCTCATTGACAGTTATTCTTAAAAATAAAATTAATTTGAATCATGAGAAAGAAAATGATGGTAATAATAATAATATTTTATTTTGTACTTGATTTACTGTCTTTATTTATGAATTTTCGTTTGTAAATTGCAGGACAGAAGTTTGCGATGCTGGAACTGAAAACTTTGGTAGCTCATCTACTATATCATTTTCAATTAGAAGCTATCGACCTGGCTCATGAGGTTGCATTAATGCAAGATTTAGTCATAAGACCCAAACATCCAGTTAGAGTGAAATTTAAATCGATTTCAAGACTTTCTTCTCAAGAATAAAATAAGCATGTTCATAATAAAATATACATAAAACCTACTTTATAGAAGACTGCATTAATTCACGTTACATTTTGTGTATGACATAAATAATCTTTTTTGATTATCTTTTTACGTTTTGTAAATTAAACTTACTCTGTTTGAATAAATATTGAGTTTCATTAATTTCCGTGAAATTCATTTTTTGGTTTTTGTTCATTTTATTAAAATTTATTCTGAAATCAATCAAATGCGGTCAACGAAAAACGATTTCGTCGAATCCTAGCTCCGAGTAATATCCATGTCTGATAGCATTTTGTGCCAGATCGATCATTGAGAAGTGGTTCTTTTTTTAGAGATTTGAAAAAAACTCCCTGTTTGTATGAAGTAAACTTTTTTGATATTCATTCAAAATACAACAGTACGATATCTAGTATATTTATTCGCGTCTTCGAGAAGCATCGAATGCCCTAATTATAAGAACCTTTCATGACCTACCATCAGTTGCCAATATCATTTTCAAATTTGTTAACAAAATTATTTACCTTGTTCATACGAGGATTTTCTATATTGGGAATATAACAGTACTGTATTTGATGAAATTGTTCGCGTCTCCGAGATACGTGCCTAATCGTTAAAAAGTAGACAAATTCTGATTTTTTTAATGAAAGTTGTTTAAATAATTAATAATTCTTGTAAATTTACAAAACAATATAGAAAAGATCATCATTCATCAATAATGAATAATTATTGTGAACGTGCAAAGTAATGTATTAGTTGATTCCGTCAACAAATTGAGTCTATTCATTAAAAAATAGAAAACTCTGAATTTCCTTACAAAAATTGTTTTAATAAATCATATTTATTGGGAATTTGTAAAAATTGACATACTATGAATTTGTTTATTAGAATTATTTCAATAATTAATAACTCTTGGGAATTTTCAAAGCACCATAGAAAAGAGTCATCGCAAAGATATCCTAAGTTATTTTTTTGTAAATGAGCCTATCCGTTGAAAAATTGACAAACTCTGAATTTGTTTATAAAAATTTTGTAAAAAATTAATAATTCTTGTAAATTTGCAAAGTATCATATCAGACTGTCACCGGAAAAGTATTCTAAGTTTTTTTTTAATTGAGCTTATTCGTTGAAAAATAGACAAACTCTGAATTTGTTTATAAAAATTGTTCAGATAATTAAAAATGCTTCCAAATTTGCTAAGTATCATATCAAACAGTCACCGTTAAAGCGTTCTTAGTTTAATTGGTTAAAAAAATTAAGCCTTTTCGTTGATAAATAATCAAAATGACATTTTTTTTTAATAACGTAGACACACGCCTAGTCTTAATCTAAACACACGCCGAATAGCGGCTTTCAAATATAGGAATATTTGAACTTCCAACTGATATAGATGAATTTTTTACCAAATAGTTCAATTCTTATCTAAAAAAGATAATGTTCCAACCATAAATGAAAAAAAAATTTACTAAAGAGATGAAATCTTCGACCAAAAAAAATTAATTTTTAACAAAGTATTTAGATTTCTATTAAAAAGATGAATTTTCAACAACATGTATGTTTTTTCAACCAAATAGTTGAAATTTGAACTGAAGAAGATCCATTTCCAACCAAATAGTTGAATGTTTAGCTAAGGAAGATGAATAATTAACAAAAAATGGAACAAAATTTTGACATACAAGGTAAATTTGCAACTTAACAGTTGGATCTTCAACCAAAAAGGATGAATTTTGAACCAACTGGATTAATTTTCTTCCAAAAAGACGAATTTTCAACAAAGTACATGCTTTTTTAACCAAAAAGTTGAAGTTTCACCTACTAAAGATCAATGTTTGATTGAAAGTATCAATTTTCAACAAAAAATGGTGAGAATATTTTTAACTAAATATTTTCAATTAAAATGACGAATCTTCAAAAACAAAAATTAATTTTCTAGAAAAGCATCCAATATTCAACCTAATATAATTGAATTTTGAATTAAAAATATTTTTTTTGGACTGAAAAAGATAAATTTTCAACCAAATATGCAGCAAAATACTTATTTAATTTTCAACCAAAACTAGATGAATTTTCAACTAAAAAAGTTAATTTTTAACAAAGTATTTCGACTTTCAACCAATTAGTTGAATTTATGACGAAAATATGACTGTTTAACAGCGTAGTTGCATTTTCAACAGTAG
>CAKNXH010000745.1:31985-68363 GCA_932178445.1 Andricus quercusramuli | reverse complement strand
TGAGGAGGAGGATGGTACTGAGGAGGAGGATGATAATGAGGAGGAGGTGGATAATGAGGAGGAGGACGTTGATAATGAGGAGGCGGTGGACCATTGAAATGTGGACGATTCGGATCTGTATTATAAGCATTATTTTGATGGTGATTTTGCGTTTTTTTCAAACATGGTGTCTCATGCAGTTTCTCCAAAGATTTTCCACCTGAAATTATTATCAATATTTGTTTTATTGTCAACAATCTTAGCTTTTTGAAAAAATGATACATCTAGACATCAGACTGGGACGAAAAAACAAAATTATGATGGAAAAATAATTTTAAAATCTAAAGCAACGACGAAAAAGAATTCTCAGGCGTTCCATGCATTCTTACTGGTAAAAATGTATTTTAAAATGAAATAATTGTAACTCACCGAGCTCCTTTTGGCAATCGGATTTCATGCAATCGTATGTAAGTTGTCCCATAGTGTGTTCTGTTTTGCCATCAAGTTCTGTACAAATGTAGTTCTCATCATGGAATGTATGCTAAAAACATAGTTTTTGTTTAACGCAACATTTTTTAGAAATAAAATCGTTATCAAATGTGAGAAAGACCATGTAAGATTTGCTTTACATACCAGGCATTTCATCACACATTTTCGAACATCGGGTCCTAACGGCTGGAAGAATATCATTTTAATTAGTTGCAGTTCTATTTTTGAAATTTACTGTAGTCTAATTATTTGAAATTGGACACAAATTGCATATGTAATTTAAATTCTCGTTAGTTCGTATAAATGCACACTGAAAAATGCACAAGAATTTATATAAATTATACACCTTCTGATTTTAGACTTCTGAAATTGAATTTTTTATGAAATATAGATTATTCTTTGGAATTAACCGTTTAGAGAGGAAATAATATTTGCTAATATTCTAAATGTGAATAATGAAGACATATTGTATTATATATAATATGAAAATTTGAAATAACTTCCAGTGAAGTAAAACTCACCTCAAGCAGTTTATTAATCAAAGGGATCAGCGCGGATACTGCGTGGATCGCTTAAAATATAAAAATAAAACGTATTTATTATTTATTTCATTTCATGCTGAGTTTTTGCGTTTTTTAAATCAGAAAATACCTTTTTGAAATCCTTCAAAATAAAAAATTAAACTTAAAAATTTCTGTATGTAATTTTGTCGCATATATAAAATTTGCAAAAATCTTTTTGTATTTTACTAAGAATCTTAGGAGAATTATATTTATCCAACCTTGAAGACCAACTGATAGTAATTCATGAACCGGATTTCAAATGTAATTTAAGGTTGAACTTAATTTTTCCAGAAAATTCCGGCGAGAATTAAGTTTTTTTTTTAATTTGACGAATTGATTTTCGTTCAAAATTTATGAAGATTTCTAAAAATGTTGAGAGGATATATGATCAATTTTAAAATAATTTCTTTATTATGACGAATATTCACAAATTTCTAAATATCTCTTGAACTGACTCGAATTTCTCAAAAAAAAAATTTTTAATCCCACAGTGTCAGAAAATTAAATTCAATATTTCTAGTTACTTTTTCGGTATTTATGATACGAGTAATAAGAAGAAGGTTATAGAAATCTGAAAAGTGAGAAATATCAATATTTTTATGAAAGGACAAGATCGTACAATATTTTTAATTTAATTAAATCATTCAACTGTGAATATTGTAAAATTTGCCTATAGGCTAATTTACCTCCACCAACAAAAATCATTTTCAATTTCCTGGTGTAAAATGGAGAAATGAAAATAATTTACACACCTAATCAATTTCACCTTAATTTATTCACCTTCAAAGTAATACCTTCAATGCTTGTTTACTCACAGAAACACCAGGAAATTTGAAAAAAAAATATAAACAAATTTTGGAATTGTTGATTTTTTAGCGCTTCAAGTTTAAAGTAATTAATTTTGAAAGTTTTCAATTATTAATCATATAATTCCTGACGCGCAATTGTTTTAGCTTATTAGACTTATTTTGTTGAAAAATATTCTTAACACATAACATTTGTTAGTTTTTTAAATAATTTGAGTGAACAAATAGATCATTTCTATCAGTTTCTTGTTGATTAAAATGAATATTTTGTTGCTGATGAGTCAACAACTCAAGTTTTGAAAATTTGTCTTCCTGATTTAAAAATTTACCCGTTTTAGTAAAATTTTCATTTTTCTTGGACAAAATTGCAACTTTACGGATAAAAATTTAACAATTTTGTGAAAAATTCATACTTTTTGGTTAAAAATTCGACTATTCAGCAGAAAAGTAACTTATAGTTCACAGTTCTTATTTTGGCGTTGAAAAGTGAACTGGAATCTTCTTGGATAAAAATTTAACTATTTGGTAAAGAATTCATCTATTTCGTTGAAAATTTACCCCTCTTGTCTAACAAAATTTATCTTTTTGGATTGAAAATTCAATCTTTTCCGTAGAAACTTATTTCTTGGTTGAAAATTCATATTTCGATTGTGACAAGTTACCTAAAATCTTTTTAACAGAAAATTCAACAATGTTTTCAATGTATCTTTTTGGTTGATAAATTCACCCACTTTGGTAGAATTTTATTTTTTTCATTAAAATGCAACCTTTTGGTTAAAAATTCTTCTTCTTTGCTTGAATATTCAACTGTTTTATTTGGAAGATTTGGTTGAACTACTTCGTTAAAGAATAATTTTTTTTAAAGAGTTATATTTCTGTTGAAGATTCATCTCTTTGGTTGAAAGTTTAACTATTTTGTTAAAAATCAATCTTTTTAAGTTGAAAATTCAACTACTTGGGTAAAAGTTAAACTACGTTGTTAATGTTTTTTTTTATTGAAGGCTTATGTCTTTAGTTTAAAAAATTAACTTTCTAATGGAAAAGTCTCTTTTTTATTCAAAATTCATTTTTGAACTGAAAATGTTACTTTTCCATTTTTTAAGATTGATCTTTTTTAGTCGAAAATTCTTCTTTTTTGGTGAAAAAAAAATAATAAAAGATTATAAGCAAATAAAGATTTTTCACTGAAAAAAGAAAATTTTACCTAAATTGTTGAACCTTCAAGCCAAAAGACAAATTCTCTCTATAAAAATTGAATTTACAAAAAAAAGCGAATGAATTTGTAAATCACAAAAAAAATAAAAAAAAATAATTGAATTTTCCGTTAAAAACGATTTTAGTTGACTTTTGTTTAAAAAAGGAACAAATTATAAAAGAAAGTTGAATTTTCATCCAGAAAGGATTCCAGTTAACTTTTCAATATCAAAATATTAATTTTTCAACCAAAAGGGATGAATTTTTGACAAAATAGTTGAATTATCTGCCAAATAGTTGAATTTTTATCCGAGAAAGATAACATTTGCACTAAAACATATTAATTTTCAATAAAAAATGGACAGATTTGTTTAAAAGTGGAACTTTCATCAAAAAAAGCTTTCAGTTCATTTTTTAACATCAAAATACGAATCTTAAAGCAAACGTAAAGTTTCTACGAAATAGTTAAATTTTCAACAAAACAGTAGAATTTCCAACCCAAACTATTACTTTTTAACGAAATAGTTTTATTTCTAACAAACAGTTGCATTTTTATCCAATGAAGATGAAATGTCTCACAAAACAGATACATTTTTAATTGGAAAAAAAAAAAATTTATAAACAAATCATCCAAAGAAGATTCCATTTCACTTCCCAACATTAAAAGAAGAATTCTACACTATAAATTAATTTCCTGCTAAATGGTCGAATTTTTAATAAAAAATTATGAATTTCTAACGAGATTGTTAAATTTTCAACCAGACAGTTACATTTATCAAGAAAAATGAAAATTCTACTAAAAAAGCTGATTTTTTAAATGAAAAGACAAATTTTCCAAAAAAAGAGTTGAGCTCTCATTCAAAAGGATTTCTATACACTTTTATACAGAGAAATATAAATTTTAAACAAAATGTAAATATTCTATGAAATAGTTGAATTTTCAACAAAGAGTTGATAATGTATGAACAGGACGAATTTTTAATGAAACAGTTGAATTTCCAAGAAGAATGATGTCTTATTGAGAAAATTGTTAAATTTTTAACCAAATAGTAAAATTGATAACTAAAGAGATGATCCCCAGGATTACCACTGTCAAGTTATTCAAGTACGCTACCCAACTTAACTCTTTGTTCCGTTCACATGTTAGAAAAATCATTAAAAATTATTTAAATCATTGACAGGAATAAGCATAATATTTTTCATTAATTTCGTTTATTTTGAACAATTTCCCAATAATTGATCTCCAGTATGTATTAAAAAAAGTCTCCTTTTTCCAGTCCACGACTTATATACTTTGATTCTTGAATAAAATATCTTTACAGAAAGTATGTATCTTTTGTATGGATGATTACTTACTTAGTAAGAAAGCCAACAGCACTTTCCGCACCATCTTGAAGAGTGAACCTCAAGGCAATTTTTCGCGTTGAAAATTCTTTCCGGAAAAAATACTTGTGAAATATCAATATTTGAGAAGAATCTAAAGATTTCTCGAATGATAACAGCCACTGTCTTGATCGTCTTATATAGTAGAGTACCCTCCCACCTATCGTAATTTCCCAATTAGCTTTAACCCCACTAACGAGTTTTCAATCTTTTCTAAAATTACGGATATGAATTTTGGTTTTTGTGATTTCACAAATCGTGCTTGAAGCATATTTCGAGAAAATAATTATGTAGGTCGTACTATCTAGTGTGTTGGTAGTTCCGGAATGATTTGAGAATAAGAACTAGTAAATATTTTCAGTCGTTTTGGTTCCTTATTTACCTGAGATTGTACACTAAGAATGTAAAAACATCACCTATCTCAGAGATCTACATTTTTTCTCCAAGTGACATTTTCTTTATTGAGGAAGATGTTGCGTAAAACCTTATTTTTAAAAATTGGATTATTGGTAAAAAGGGTGTCTGAATCAAATCCATAAGAATTTTCACTAATTCACAACGTAGTCTCGCTGATTAAAAATAAAGCAGCTTACAAGACTCATTCATAAGCTGTGGTATTCATAAGGCAACAAATAGAGTTAAAGTAAACAATTTTTCCGGAAAATAAAATATGTCTCACGACAGTAAACATGTTTTGTCTCCTTGAAAGCTTTTTTGCTTCAATGGTTCGTTCGTCACAATTTTTAGTAATTAGGTAAATACCAAGCAAAAAGATTTCAACACTTCCAAATTTTGAAATTCGGCTTCTGGACAATATAAGAGAATATAAAATTCAGCTGACCATTCCGTCTCGCCCCTGACACCTCGAAAAAGAATTTTCAAACAAGAATTTTTTTAAAGTACAATCCTATAAGAAAATTGTATGCAACTTATTTGATAAAAAGTTTCGTCTTTTTCCGTTTCTTTAATAAACGAGAAAAATTGGATTTTTGTGAAAAAAAATCTTTGAAGAATTTTGAATTTATCTCGCCCCGAAACAGATATTTCCTGATAGTTGGATAAATGTATTTAAAAATTCTGCTTCTCAATGAATAACTAGAATTTGTGGCACAAATTAATTAATTTCTGCAATAACTTTTCACAATTATTTGCTGCAAAAAGGATTGTCCCACTTTTAGTGTAGTTAGGGACAGAATTTTTAAATTCATTCATACATGTAAATACTAATTTGCACTTACCTTAATATATTATTAATTTATTCTTTAATTAGATGAAATGGAGAAAAAGCTTTTTGAAATTTGTACCGAGCGACGAGATAATTGGTTGCCATTTATTGATGTTATTGTGTAATTAATTGTTGTATATAATAATATCAATGAACGGTATTACAAATTATTGACAACATTAGGGGGTACAATATTTCGAATTTGAATAGCCCGCCCGCATGGCCGCTTGCGATTTTAGTTTCCCCAGTTCTCAAATACGCGCAAGTGTCGTTCCATAAGCAGCCATACTGGTCGTGGCTCACGACCAATGCTGGCGCCTTTTGCTACTGCGCTTGCGTTCGGGCCGCGCACTGGTTAGCCGCAGTTGACGCGCAATTCAAAATTGGAATTAAAAACACTTCTTGTAATCAAAATAAATCATCATTGAAAAGTGCACAAGAATGTATGCAAATTGTACAATTTCTTACTTTAGACAAAAAAAAATTTATAACACGTATATTTTTTAAATGAAAGTTTATTTTCTTTGAATTCCAAAGAAAAACTTATATTTCACAAAAAATTTAATTTCAGAAGTCTAAAATCAGAAGTTGTACAATTTTTACACATTCTTGTGCATTTTCCAATCATTATTTATTTGAATCACAAGAATTGATTTTAATTCCAATTTTGAATCATGCGCCAACTGCGGCCAACCAGAGCGCGGTCTGAACGCAAGCGCAGTAGCAAAAGGCGCCAAGATTGGCATCACTGGTCGTGAGTAAGTAGCTTGCACCCAACGCGATGCTTAGTTTCGTCATAGTGAGTCATTGTGCCTGTGCCAGTGTCGGATTTTTTCAAAAGTGTCTTATAAAGTGAAATAAAGTTATTCAGTGTAAACATTGTTAGTTCATAATTTCAGTTAAAGTCTTTAGTGACTTTCAGTTATCGTTAGTGACTTATAAGAGCAACAGGAATCTTCGAGGAACATGGCTTCTTCCTCGGATTCTTTACCAAGGGTAAGTTCATGAAGCTTTATCATGAAGTATTCTTTTATTCGTAATATAAGAATTAAAATAAAACACATTTGTTATTGTACGCAGGAAACGCTGAACAGCCCCGAAGCATTATGTACACATTTGGTGGAGGCATGTGGAGATGCAGAGGATGCAGCCAACATCTTGAAAGGTTAGGATTTACAATTAGCATGTTTTCCCTTCTAAAAAAAAATCACTGGACCCGTTTAAGAGCGATTGACAGGAAATTCGTGTTGAATTATTAATTATTTAGACAAAGTTTGTTATCTTTCTTAATAATTTTCAATCGGGAAAACTGTTTGAATCGTTCGCAATCGAGTATGCGCATGGAGACGCCGATCGAAACATAAACCTAGAAAATTGTGTCTTGGGGTCCTAAAATAGTAGTAGACATTATCAGATAAAAAATTATTTTGCAATAAAGAACGAGGTTCCAATAAAGTAGTTAAATTTTCAACTGAAGTGGTGAAGCATAAAATACTGAATTTTGAAGAAAGCAGTTCAACTTTCAACCAAGCAGTTGAGTTTGCAACTAAAACAGTTAATTTTCAACCAGTTAGATGAATTTTTAACCGAATAGTTGAATTTCCTACTAAATTGATGAAATTTCAAATCCATAAAGACAAGTTTTCTCCAGTACTGTTGAATGGTCAACCCGAAAATATAAATTTTCAACAAAAACACGCCTATTGCTTGTCTAAGATAATAACAGTGCATGCGAAGATATAACACATATTCATTTTATCACTACCGGTTCCTAAAAAACCTTTTTTTGAAAGCACTCGCACTTTTTTGTGTTTCTTTCTCAGCCAAGATTTTTATTTTCCGATTCTTTGCACCGGATAGTTTTTCAGGCGCTAACGACATGGTTTTGAACAAAACAAAAATAAAAAAGTTGTATCTTGCTCCTCACATCTCATAACTCTGTCCAAGTTCAGTAGACTAATGAGAGATGAGACAGAACCAAACTGAATATAGCTCTTCCATTTTTATGAATTAGGGGTACTTGCAGGTAAATTCAGGACTCAGTTCACCAATAGAAATTCAGAGACTCTATGCAAATTTCAGGGTGCAAACCTAATATCAATTCCAGAAAATTCATCCATATAGTAGTTCAATTTTAATTCGGGAAGATCAACTTTCCGGCTATAAGACAAATTTTCAACAAGATATATGAATTTTCAACAAAGTACATTCATTTTCGACCAAAATCAGAATACATTTTCAGTTGAAGAGCTAATTTTCAACCAAAACAAGATGAATTTCGAATTTTAAAAAACATATTTTAAACAAAAACAGTCAAACCTCGATAACTGGAACCACCAAGGTAAGCAAAAAACTTCGAGTTATCAAAAATTCGAGTTATCGAGGAATCATTGTACCTTGACGAAAATCCCGGGGCCGAAAAATGTCTTCGAGTTATCGAGAATTCGACTCATGGAGGTTCGAGTTATCGAGGTTCGACTGTAGTTATATTTCCTTTAAAAAATGAATTTTTAACTAAAATGATAAAAATGTCAGAAAAACGCCTATTGCAATTAGCGGATGATCTCAAAAAACGAACTGCTTCAATTAGTTTAAGTTCTTCACTCATACTCACCTACAGAAATTGCCACCAAAGTAAGGACAAAGAGCTCCATGATGGTATCACGTCCGCAAAATTTGCATCTTGCTCATAACTCTCAGATAAATTCGCCCTCTATCACATTGAGAAAGGCAAGGTAGTAATCACCTACGGACGGACGTATAGCGAGACTCATCCGATTCTGAGTCTAACTATGGTAAATGCGATACTGACGGTAATGCGGAAATCGTAAGGTAAATGAAGTACAATACCATTGGAGAGTGAAAACTCAATGGGTAACGGTGATTCTAAAAGCAAGAAGCCTCATATGAAGTTTACCAATATGCGATAATTAAATATTAAAGATAAATTATTAAGCACGTATGTTTCTAAACTAAGTATATGTAATGTTAGGAATGCAAGTATTGAGACTACACTCAAGAATAATAATAAAAGTGTGTTGAAAAATGGTAAGCAACATTCACTTTTCAAGTGAATAAACACGTAAATATTCAAACATATTGTAACCGAGAATGTCTGACTGGGGGAATCGCCTATAGTTAAGTTAACGCATAAAATCTAACTCCTGAAAGGTCAACAGTAGAGGTGTACAATCGCTGGCCGCTGCAGCAGCTATGAGTCATCGCATGCAATAACAAGACTCGCCCATATCAAATGACCCATAGCCGATCTTGAGAAGACACAACCGATAGCCGGAATTCGCGGTAGATGGGGCATAAACATTCCTCGCTCGCTTAATCTGAACCTCCCTATTAGAAATGATTTAAAATTCGATCTTGCAACGAGTACGTGCCTTGGATCAATTTAAAAAGTACGTGCCTTGGAGCAATGTGACGAGTACGTGCCGAGAATCAATGTAACCATCCTATCTTCAACGTGGAGGGCAAGAACTATATAGACCCCAGAGCTACCCTGGATAATTGTCTCAAGTTCCCGGCAGTCACGTTGAAACTTCGATTTGGAATTCGTTCTGTACAAGTCGCGTACTTTTAACTCTTCGTGAACCAACGAATTATCAAGTTCTGAACTAAGACCCTTCGGTTTCGGTCGTCGTATGAGTATATATCCGGTTAAAGTCCGCAGTGTTATACATCCGTGAGAACAGAACTCAAGAGTGGATTCGGTAGCTGATAGAGGACCGCGTATCGCTCTACGGATTAATAACGTGATTGCGAATTCCTTCGCTATTACCCAAAACCAACTTTGCGAGATGATCTTGCCGTTGTCCTCCGATTATAGAGACGTAAGGTACAAACTACTACTCTCTTTTGCCCTTCTACGAGCAAAAAGGTACATGTAAGTTTGAATTGATGTTACTCTTAATCTTATCCATTATTTTTACAATGAATCAACTACTATTGTGACTATCTTTCCGTTGATTTGATCACCGATTTAACGCAGTTTGCATAATAAATAATTGATCAGGTCTTGCCAGCCTGATATAAGCTGCTCATTAGCCTCCCTTATTTTAACCCATTTTTCAACCCACCTTCGCCTTCAGCTCGGGACCTAACAGCTGATTTGGTGGCAGCGGTGGGATTTGTTACTTCTGATTAAAGTCAGTGCTTTATCAAAATTTAAAATCACTGTTCTTTTGAATAAACCTCAAAATTTGTCTTTAGTGTATTATTAAGATAGCCATTTTCAGAAGTTAGGCGTTTGCATACCACGCGTGCTCACAAGCCCTGCCGTCGTTAATAAATTTACGTAACATCCTGAATTAAGGTTGTACACTCAGAGAAATGATTGGATAGGCTGACCTATAAGTTGGTTGCTATGACCAGCTTTGTTAGACGCTGGGCGCCATCCACTTGTTAGTTGGCTGCGGGACCCACTATTAATGGACACGGTGGTGTTGGCTGTGCCAGCCAACTGATTGTGAGTTGGTGCGACCAAGCGGTGGGATGGCTGCCTCATTCAACTACCTGGGTGAGAGTAACTGCTTAAACTGTTACCATGCCACAGTGTTGTTTGACTCACCTATTTCAGACTGATAGTACATACGTCCCTGTTTGCAGCCTGTACTATGTACTTGCAGTAATAACCTGCTACACGGCTAATCCATATAGTGCAATTGGATTGACAGATTATATGTTCTTGTGTTGTTGTAGACAAAAACGTTTTGAAAAAAAGGCCATTTTGAAAGAAAAATAAATCCATGTAGAATTGTACTTTTACAGTAAGGAAATGATAGTACAATAAACCACAAAAAAAGCATGTAAATTTTTACATTTGCAAAATTGCTTACCTCACTTTGTAAAATTGTTTAAATTTCAGCAAGAAATTGCATTTTTGTTGTATATATATATATATTAATTTCAGTAATGTTCTGTGCAATTTGATTACGTGCTGATTTGTTTTAATTTATTGTGTTTTCTTGTAAGAACACATGTTCATCAGGATATGGTAAATTTATTATGAAAATCGTTGCTACAAAGAAGAAATCTTCGGAAAAATCACTAAATCTAATAGCTTATTAACAATCAGACAATATTTACAGTATCATGTATATAATATATATAATGATTCACAATTGAAAGCAATGTAAACGCTTTATTCCTTGCGAATTAATTTCAATTTACTTGAATTAAAAATTTATGATATATAACAAATAAATATAGTCCTAACCTGAAACAGTATACAATAAAAAAAAACCTTCATAAATATTAAACTCCACCATTTTCTCGCAACCGCAAAAAGCTCGTCCAATTTCGTTTTTATAGGCAGTTTTAAATATAAGAACCGTACGTTCAGGGTTCACAAGAAAAATGTACAATTAGACAATTAAAAATGCACATAGTAACCGCGATCTGTTAGAGAAATTATAATATTGAGATTTGCCAAACATTCGCTCTTTAAGAGAAGTGAAAATTTTCTTATAATTATGTACAAATTTGAGAGAAAAAGTTGTTGTTCTACAAATATGGAGGATTTACTATATTTTTGCTATTTCTAGAACATTCGTAGATCATAAACATTGATTATTATTAATACTTATCAATTGCAGTGTAATGGCATTTAATTCCTCTTGTCGGGCTTATGAAATTATCAGCTCGAATTTATAGCGCATATCTCAATGTGACATATCTGTTATTATTCGGCATTCTTACAGAAATTACTGAGGAAATTTCCTAGGATTATGCACTTCGAGTTCCCGGCGAATACGACTTGGTATGCATGCAAATTCTCTTTGAATCCTAAAGTGTATACTTCCTATCTTCATCCTCTGGTAGGTCACTTCTACCATAGAAGGATCTCACTCCTCCATTCCTAACCTGCCTAGGTCGCTTCGCCCCCGGAAGGATCTGACATCCTCCCACCATATGTTCCTGTTCCCTTATTTCTCATTTTGATTCCCTGGTAGGTCGCTTCTACCATAGAAGGATCTCACTCCTTCCTTCCTTTCCTGCCTAGGTCACTTCCCTCCCAGAAGGATCTGACATCCTCAAACCATATATTCCTGTTCGCCTAACTCTCATTTTGATTCCCTGGTAGGTCGCTTCTACCATAGAAGGATCTTACTCCTTCCTTCCTTTTCTGCCTAGGTCACTTCCCCCCGGAGGGATCTGACATCCTCAAACCATATATTCCTGTCCCCCTTGACTTTCAGCCCGCCACAACCATGCTCCTTCGTCGTGCGACCCCAGACAGCCCGTCAGGCCTGACGCCACCTTTTCCAGGAGGATTAGGACAAAGAAAAGCATCGTTTCGTAACTTCAGAACTACCCCTGGTAAGTTCTGTCCCTGTTTTCCTTTCCTGGAAGGGAAGATAGGATAAGACTCCCCCCCCCCCCCTTCCATATTTGAACGAGGAAGAGCACCGTTCGCAACTTCTCAATCACCCAAGATAAGTTTTCTATTCCTGTTTCTCTTTTTCCTGGAAAGGAGAACAGGGTAAGAGCTCCCCACCATTTGATCAAAGCCCCGCTTCCATCTCCCCCCATTTAACTGTCCTACTACTTGCCCGTATTCACATTGAATCAAGTTTGGGTTGTCAGCACTATTCAATGGCTTGTGATTAATTAATCAATAAATTTTTGAATGTTGGAAATTATATAATTTTAAAGTATTTTCAGTCACAAACATTAGAAATGATTCATTTTCAAATTGACGATTCAAAATTGAACACCAAAATTGATAAATTTATGACAAAAGAATTTTGTGAATAATTAGTGCTTAATGGAGCTATTTTTATTAAGTTGAGGAATCTAAAAATTATTAATCCTTCTCTGAAAAATGGGTATGTGATGAAAATTTCAAATACCTTGTTACCGCTTGTCGTCAATGCCTATCGCTTAATTTAAAAAACTTGAAGGAAGGAAGAAAAATTTTTAATTGAGTTTCAGTTGAAGGGCAGTCACAAGAAATGTCACATTTGTGTGCACAATAGAACGAACCAAAATCTAAGATTTATTAATGTAAAAATTTATTATTACATCTTCTGTTTAAATAATTAATGAAAAGCAACAAAACGGATTTTCCAACAAAAAAGCTAAATTTTCAACCAAAATGATAATTGTTTGATAAAAAGAAAATGATTTCTCAACAAGAAGTTTAATACTTGAGATTTCCACCAGTATCTGTGTTAATTTTCAATGTATTTTTTAACAAAAAAAAAAAAGGAATTTTCAATTGGGTTTCTTAAATTTTTAACCAAAGAAATAAACTTTTTTAAATTCTAAATTTTAAATTTAAATTTATTATATTAAAATAAACTTTCCACTAACATGATGCACCTTCAATCAAAGAAATAAATCTTTAACCAGGAAGTTGAATTTTCGATCCAAAAGATGAATTTCTACAAAAAAAAGACAAACTTTCAACAAAATATATAAATTTTTAACTGAAAAAGATTATGTTCCTACCAAAAAAGAATATTGTTGAAGAAAATACATGAATTTGGAGCTAAATATTTTATTTTTTACTGCAATTTTCATCCTAGCAGTTGAATTTCCAGCCGAAGAAGTGTATTAGTGACCAAGAAGATTACATTTCTACCAAAAAAGACAAAGTTTTCACAAAATACAGAAATTGTCAACTAAATAGTTGAATTTGAATTTCAAGAAATAATTCTTTTAAAAAAGTTAAAATGATTTTTAAGTTTCGAACAGAGAAGATTTTTCAATTAAAGTGACGAATCACTGACCAACAAACTGAGGTTTCAACAGACGTATATATCACAAAACTTACACTTTTTTTGTGTCTCTATTAATCTCGGAGTGAATAATGAATACTCCTAGATCGGATTTAACTTTTCCATTGAAGAGTCCCTCCTCGTATAAACCGAGAAATTTCAGGACCTGTGTATTTGCATTCAAGCATGTGCGTCTGGACTGGGAAAAGAAGTATTTACAAACAAATTATACCGAAACTGCAATCAAAGTGCACACGAATTTTCAAAAATTATAATATGGAGCAGAAACTTACGTATTGTACATGGTTGTATCTTAACGTGCGCCCTTTTTTAGCTGGTTCTGATACATCCATTTCTCCAGGATTATTCCTCGATAGGCTCCGTTTTATTGCTCCGGAGTTTTGTGAAGCCTCAGACCCCTGGAGCGTACATTCGGCCAGCAGGGGTTCCTCTGCAGCTCCTTCTGCAGATGAGTCTACTAGATGTAGATCGGCTTCCGTGTTGAAATCATCAAACTGCAAATATCAGACCTGATTAGAATTATTTATCAAGAAATAGCGGAAATGGTTTCTCTCAAAGAAAGGATTTTGTTTTCTGAAGAATTAGAGAAAATAAAACAACGGTGGAAATTATCTACACGCCTGTTTTTTTAACTGTCGCGCTAAAGTGACTTAATATTTATAATATGAGCATGAAAGTTCCTTCCTTTTTATACTACGAAAGTCAATACATATTCGCGTCTAAAACGCAATTTGAAGGCGAAATGTTCACCAAATAAAATGATATTGTAAGAAACTTGTTTCACTTCTTTGACTTATTTTAAAGGTGAGTCAAACTCTAGGGTCAAACTTGGTGCCAAACTTAACACAACTTGAAACATGAGTGAATACTTACAAACGTTTTCAAAGTTATTATGCATCTTACTTCAATAAAACATTAGCAATATTCATAAAAATATTATTTTTCTTCAATTTGGTGACTATATTTATTTTTTACCATTTTGCAACATTTTTTCACTTAGTTCGACCGTAGGGTAGAATCTAAGTGAAATATTCTGAAATTATCTCACCAATTTTTGAAAATATCATGGAGTCTTACCTTCAAAATGAGCTGAAGAACAGAGCCAAAGAACTTTAAAAAATGTTCATTATTACCAGAATTGTTACAATTTTTTGAAAACTCGAGATATAGATGTGAAAAAAATAATTCAAAAAAGTGCTTTCACACAATGAATATCAAACCTCCACGCTCTGATAATCCGAAAGTTCCAGCAGCCCTGCTAAAAGTTTTATTTGGAGCCCTAACTGCGGCACAACTTTCTCGACATCCTCCTCATTCAGTGTAATTAACGTCGCAACATCAATAAATTCCTCTGTAAAAATAATAGTACATTTCGTCACTAGTGTGGACTGGTGGCCTTTTTCAAACGAGCGCAATTTTTTTGTAACGCGTCGTAGGTGAGGGCGCCGATAGCATGAAATATCAGTAATGCATGACAAAATAATACCTATATTATTTTATTTCAATTATAAAGTTGTTTTTCTTCGCATTTCTTTGTTTTCGGAATTAACTTTGGCAATAGCAATATGGCAGTACATTTTATTTTACTTGTTGTCATGAATTGCCACATTGTTGCAATTATTTAGAAAAATCATTTTTCTCTGGCGAAGAGCTCTTAAACGAAGTGAAACTTTGCGATCTAGTGATTTTAACATTCTTCTGAGGAGCAATCTCGGACTCTGGAAAATTTCAGAACATGCTATCGCTTTGGAAATTCTTTTTCCGGTCGTCTGTTTGTATTAGGTCGATTCTTCGATGTAACTTTGGGCGACTGTTGCAGACTTCCAGCCTCCATGATTGTATTTATGCCGATAACTTGAGCCGAGCATTTTCCATTATGGTACTGCAGAAAAAAGTTGTCTTTTTCTACTTTTGGAGTACGAAGGGCTTCGTATTTTTCAACGATCGGTATGAATTCTGGAGCGATGACAAATGTTCTCGGTACTTTGTTTTTTGTATCCGGGACAATAACCTCGAGAAGCTCTCCTTGTCTTCTTACATGATTTACTTCAACCGAGTAAATTTCCATCTTGCGACAACAACCACTGATGCCAAAGATGAGAACAACCTGACAATCAATAAATATTTATATTGCAGTAATAAAAATATTTTTATTTGTTTTTTACTTTTAAATAATTGTTTAAAAGTTTTAGAAATTAAATTCAGAGGGATCAGAGCTCTTCCTTGGCGAGAGAAGGATCTGCCCGTTTCGTGGCCGATGCCCGCTGGTGCTGCTTTCTGTCCTCGAGGAAACCGTCGAAGCGTGCCATAGACCGAGGTTGGTCATTCTGGCTACTGGGCAGATGCAAGTAAGTACGTTTCGCTCCTTGTGGCTGAAGGAACTGACGCCAGGCCGTTAGGCCGTCTATGAATGGCTGATTGTTGGTCGTTGAGGTTCGTGCCGGCCGTGGAGTTGTCCGAATTGTTTTTTTTTTTTTAGCGACGAGAAATTCGCGTTGTCATTGAAAGTCGAATTTATCAACGCATAAAATTAAAATATTAGTTTACGGCACGGGTCGGAAGAGTCTTTCGAAACGCGCGCTCTCTTCGTAGGCGGCGAGAACAGTGAAGGTGAAAATGTTTCTGGTGAACGGTCGGCAGCTAGAAGGATTGTATCACCAGAGTCGCTAACACTGGGTGGCTCCAGAGTGTTTTCTGGTACAACAGAAGGAGCGGTAGTAGAGAGCCACTTACCGGGCGTGGGAGGAAGAGGTCCACCTTGTGTGACTGGTACGAAGAAGTTGAAAGGAGTGGAAGGATCGTATTTCCCAGAGAAATCGACGGGCCCCAAAACAGGTTCAGCTGAATGAGGTGGTTGATGTGGCACCGATGCTGCGAAAAGTACGGCCGGAGAGGGAAGATTGTTCGAAGGAGGAACAACAACAAAATGCGGGGTTCCCCGAAAAATCGTGGGAGTCGCAATGCTCGAGGAGAAGATGTCACGCGTGTGTTCGATTTTGGCCGCGGATCAGAAGAAGCCGGTAATCCTGGCAAGGCTTCGAGAAGCACCTACTCGAACGTAGGAGGGGGTGCCGGTAGTTCGGGTGCGGGTATCTCTGGTGTCGGTGCCGGAACTAAAACGTTCGGTGGAACTGCCAAAAGCGCGGGGACCGCTGGGGGTGCCGGGAATTTCGGTAATGCAGGGACGGCCTGAAGTTCCGGGACGTCCAGAAATTCAACCACCTCCGCCTCCTTTCGACGCTGGCGCCCTTGCAAGCGCGCTTGCGCTTCTTGCCACCCCTCGGCATACGTGAAACTTTAACGTGACTTGAATGAAAAAATATAGAGAAGTTAATCCGATATGACATAACGCGGTCAAGGTCGCGACGGGAGCGGATCTAGAGCATGGGGCTTTGGCGTAAGCCTGACCACGTGCGCGAGGTACAAGATATTTTTACGACCCGCATTTTAATTAATCGCCGCGGAACGCAAGCTCGAGCGCAAGGGATGTTGGCCGGACTCTGACCGCCTGCGCACGAACGAAATTTATTTTAATTAGAACGCAAGACACTAGTTTGAGCGCAAGGGACGTTGGAATACGCCTGACCGTCCGTGCACGAACTCTTATTATTATTATTTTTATTTATAGCCGCGGAACGAGAGTTTGAGCGCAAGGGACGTTGGCTAGAGCCTGACCGCCTGCGCACGAACGGAGTTTCTTTTATTTTTATTCATCGCTGCGGAACGCAAGCTCGAGCGCAAGGGACATTGGCCGGAGCCAGACCGCCTGCGCACGAACAGAATTTAAATTTGCCGACGCGAGAATTTAGTTGTTTTTTTTTTTCTACACGAACATGAATTCAATGGCAAGGGACGTTGGCATACGCCTGACCGCCTGCGCACGAGACCAGAGTTAAAATGTATGCTACGCAGGAATTTATTTAATTCCACACGAGAATTTACCGACAAGAGAATTCAGTTGTTTTACGCGAACGCGATTTCGAACTCAAAGGACTTTGGCCGGAGCCTGACCACTTGCGCACGAAACGTGATTTTAAATTTATATAACGCGGTAATTTATTTAATAGGAACGCGAGAAATTTACCACTGACACTATACTAGAAAAGTTGCGACACACTAACACTGAGCAAAATACAATGAATAAAATGGTACAATTCCGGTAATCATTGACGGTACGAGACAAATGAAAGTAAACGAGTGAAATTCACGACGGTACTCACGGTTATGGATGTTCAGTAATAACACCCGAAATACTGCGGATCTTCCGACGGCAGCGGTTATGAGAAGGTGACGCCTGTCTCTCGACAGGCAGAAACTAAGCACTGAACTTGGTTAAAAAATTGCTATCTTTAATTGTGGCAGAGAGCAGAGCGGATGCTGCTACTCCCTGCTGAATTCCGAAAGCGACTGACTGATTAAATTGCTGGCTGCACGCAGACAGCTCGACGCGAGGCTCTCGGCGCAAGAGGGAGCGGCTGCTGGCCCTCTGATTGGCCCGATCTCGGCAATGGGATCGCAACGGAGCGGTGGGGACACCGTCCTCCGTGCCCCGGTTCCGACGTCGAGCGCTCGCGCCATTTTGAACTGAAAATGTCGTACCTTTGATTAGTTATTAAAAATAGTGAATACTGTTAAAATTAATTAATTTTAAAATCTATTTCTTAGTACTAGCCTAATTTTATTTGCCCAAAAACGGAACGGCGTAAGTCCAATAGGATGGTTTTTCGAGTTAAATTATTGATCTTAGATTGTTAACGTAAATATAAATTAAAAACCATTCAAATTCTGCGAACCTTGAATCACCGTTACATTGTTTATCAATAATTTCTTAAAATTGTTAAGCCTAGGGTAAATGAAAACTCAAAAGGTAATATACAGTTAATTTATATTATCGAAACATTGATCTATGTGTCTATCTTTATGTGTACTAATTTATGTGTACTAATTATCAGTCTATTAATTTGGTTAAAAACAAATTGGGAAAAGACTCTCCGGGTCGGTATGAATAATAATAAGAACAGTTAATTTGTCTTTTGTTCAAAATGTCCTAATGTCGTTCTCTCACTTCGTCGGGGCCTCTTAACTTGGCTTGATTTCATTCAGAGTGATTTTTATCTTAACTTTATTTTACTAAACTCTTTACTTTAATTTTCTATGTAAAAATATATCTTTAAAAAGATTCTTAATCGCGAAGCCTCGCAGCCGATTGAGTTCATCGGCTGAGAGAGTCATGAGGTAGAGCAAAAGGAAAGAGAGAGAAAGAAAGGGACAGAGAGATGCGCGCATGGGAGGGAAAGAGACAGAGACTCTAGCCAGCCGGTGGTAACGCGTCGGCTACGTGACTTTATGGAATTTTGAAGGTCCGAGTGAGAGAAGAAGGCGGCGACGACAGGAATGAGTCATCGAAGGGGTGTTAGCAAGCTCGTCGAGGTAAACACTTGAAGGCTTCAATTTGTCACGTAGAACATTTCTCAATTTTCCGGATGGGAAATTTGAGAGATGACACGTTCGACAATTGATTCCTACCAGTGGTTCTCTATCGGTCTGGAGGCCGTAGCAAATTGGAGGAAGGAGGTTATGTTTTGTTATTTGTGTATCATTCCCTCTAATTCCTGTTTATTACTAATTGTAATACATAATGTGTTTGTATAATTGTTTTTTGCCTTCATTGCTAGATACGTCTCATCCGGTGCACTCTGTGAGAACGTGTTGATCTGTTCAGACGTGAAGACTTTGGCTTTTTTGGCTTTATATCCACGCGAATTTTGACTAATTAACACAGCCAATTCTTCGTAATTTTCTATTTATATTTTTTCATGAATTTGAATCGTACTTTTCAGTTCTAAGTGAGTAGACCATATGGTCGATGGTTTGTATTTCTGCATAAGTTCCTTGAAATATACTTTCAAGCAGTTCTCCGAGGTGATAGCTTTATTTGCTGTTCTCCATTCCACGAACTTTGAATATGCTTCTTCGTACACATCTTTCGATTGTTTCGGTAACAAATCACCACAGATTTCTCGAGCCTTTGCACGCATCTCCGGCGGCGTGCATTGGAATTCATCATCACTTGACATTGCAATTAATTACGAGTGTACATCAATCAAGACTGCGCAATAATGACGCGAAACAATGACAACTGAGAGGCTAGAATCATTACTGGAGCTGCGATGGCTCTACTGCATTTTTGTTCTAACGATCGTGAGTGAGAGAACAAAGTATAATGTGTAAGTCAAAGAGAGAGACATACTTCAATAAGATCCATTGAATACAGGGGGCGATAGGAACACGCTATAGTCTACTTTAGAAGCATCGACTCACTAATCCGCCATGAATTCTCTTTCTATCTTCGTCTACCATGATATCTTTATAGCAAACTCTAGCGTTACGAAAATACTCGGAGGACGCACAAACAAAGGTCTTTTTTTAACTCTATGTCACGCCGTGCTAACCGAACCCTATTTTGTGAATCATCCAACGTACCGCCAGACGCCGCTCAAAAATCGTGGTTTTGCGTTCGTCTATGGAGGCATAAAATCACGCCATTTTTACGATTGCATTATGAAAAGAACTTTATGATCCGCTCAGCATTTGATTCAAAGTGAAATGAAGTTGAGTTTACAAGTTCGCGTGTTCGCGTGTTCGCGTTCTAGTGAGCGACGAGAACACATAATCCTTATGTTGCAACAATGTAGCGCAACAAGAACCGTCATAAGCTTTCATTCTATTTCAACTTTTTATAATTTTGTAATACAAATTTATTCATTTATTATTTACATTTTCAAAAAACTAATATGCTACTCTACGTTTAAGATAATGAAATAAGAAGTTCGCTTGCACGTGAACTAGTGGGCATCGAGAAAACATGACCCTCACGTTGCACCAATGGAACGCGGCACGAACTGTAAAGAGCTTTTTTTCTATTTTAATTTATAATAATTTTTTAGTAAAAATGCATTCTTTTTTTTCCTTTCTAATAAATTCCTATGATATCTTAGTTTAAAGAAAACAAATTAGGAAATCATTGAATTTGGCTACGCCGTGAGCTATGTAAACATGCACAACAAAGGTCTTATATAAAAAGTAAAACCATCGATACGTACCACAGTGGGGCTAAATGGAAAAACGATGTTCAAAATAATCTGTAGCTCGCAATTCTTCATCGATTTTCAACTTTTTTTTTTCAAAAAATTCAGCATTAAATTCTTAAGAAACTTGTCGAGGCCGATTTTTTAATTTTTTTTTTTTTAATTTATATAGAACTGCAAACATCGAAAAAAATGTTGATTTACAACATTTTTTTTTTAATTCTCTGTACAAATTTTTGTTTAGTGGCATCAGGCCTCAGGTTTGATGCGCAAGGGTCAGTGGAAGAAAAAAATTTGTTGTTATTTCAAGTTATTCGTTATAAACAAATATTTGCAACAAATAGCCAGTATGATGGATTATGTTTTTGTGAAGTATATTTATGCATCGAAATCGCTTGTTCTGAGCAACGAGGTGACATGTGATCATGAAAATGTGATGTCCGATATCATTTGTTAACTTTAACAACAAATAATATAAACAAATGCATAATTTGAACAGTTTTAGGCAGAAACAAACCGAATTTTCTCCCGATTGCCCTCGAATCTGATTTCCTGTGATACACATTGATGTATTTCTGTCATCTGAAATAATTTGTTCAATTTATCAACAATTATTATAAACAAATGCATGATCTGAACAGTTTTAGGCAGAAACAAACCGAATTTTCTCCCGATTGCCCTCGAATCTCATTGCCTGTGATACACATTGATGTATTTTTGTCATCTGAAATAATTTGCTGATATTATCAACAATTATTATAAACAAATGCATGATCTAAACAGTTTTAGGCAGGAACAAACCGAATTTTCTTTCGATTATCTTCGAATCTCATTGCCTGTGATGCACATTGATATATTTTTGTCATCCGATATCATTTTTTCAATTTATCAACAAATAATATAAACAATTGCATGATTTGAATAGTTTTATGCAGAAACCAACCGAATTTTCTTCCGATTGCCTTCAAATCTCATTGCCTGCGATGCTCATTGATATTTTTTTGACTCAAAATATCATTCAACATTTTTATGAACGAATCATTTGAACAAATTCCTATTATGGACATTTCATAATTCCAGTCCTCATTTCAAGAACGATTTATTCTAGAATCAAGAGCTCAAGAGCTTTAGGATGAAAATCACTATCTATATGTCTCCAGCTTCCTCTTAGATGTGACAAGTATGCGTCAGATGAGATGAGTAATTTATGCAATAGATCAGTATTAGTGGCAGTGAGATTCGAAGGCAATCGGAAGAAAATTCGGTTAGTTTCTGCCTAAAACTATTCAAATCATGCATTTGTTTATATTATTTGTTGATAAATTGAAAAAATGATATCGGATGACAAAAATATATCAATGTGCATCACAGGCAATGAGATTCGAAGATAATCGAAAGAAAATTCGGTTTGTTCCTGCCTAAAACTGTTTAGATCATGCATTTGTTTATAATAATTGTTGATAATATCAGCAAATTATTTCAGATGACAAAAATACATCAATGTGTATCACAGGCAATGAGATTCGAGGGCAATCGGGAGAAAATTCGGTTTGTTTCTGCCTAAAACTGTTCAGATCATGCATTTGTTTATAATAATTGTTGATAAATTGAACAAATTATTTCAGATGACAGAAATACATCAATGTGTATCACAGGAAATCAGATTCGAGGGCAATCGGGAGAAAATTCGGTTTGTTTCTGCCTAAAACTGTTCAAATTATGCATTTGTTTATATTATTTGTTGTTAAAGTTAACAAATGATATCGGACATCACATTTTCAGGATCACATGTCACCTCGTTGCTCAGAACAAGCGATTTCGATGCATAAATATACTTCACAAAAACATAATCCATCATACTGGCTATTTGTTGCAAATATTTGTTTATAACGAATAACTTGAAATAACAACAAATTTTTTTCTTCCACTGACCCTTGCGCATCAAACCTGAGGCCTGATGCCACTAAAAAAAAATTTGTACAGAGAATTAAAAAAAAAAATGTTGTAAATCAACATTTTTTTCGATGTTTGCAGTTCTATATAAATTAAAAAAAAAAAATTAAAAAATCGGCCTCGACAAGTTTCTTAAGAATTTAATGCTGAATTTTTTGAAAAAAAAAAAGTTGAAAATCGATGAAGAATTGCGAGCTACAGATTATTTTGAACATCGTTTTTCCATTTGGCCCCACTGTGCGTACCTTTGAATTTATCTACAAGACAGAATAGGTGTAACAGATCAAAAAACTTGACAGTTGCTTTGTCCATCCCTGATGATGTAGAAAAGCACAATTATCACTTTAAAAACTTCACTCGCGTATTCGAAATACAAGACGGAATGCACTGTCACTTGGCTACTCTGATAATTTAAACAGACATTCTAACCAACTATTCCTTACCCAACAAAAAATAGATGTACCAATCAACCATTTCTCTGAGTGTATGCATTCCTTTTAGCAAGATTGTACAAGTGAATAGTTTAAAACAACGAATAATTCCAAGTTGTTTTTCAACATTCCGCGAAATCAAAGTTCAACTCAAAATTTACAATTTTGATTTTAAATACCAAATATCCTTAAAATTATTCACAATCGTGATTTCAGTCATATCGGAAAACTGTAACAAAAGGGTATCAATTAATTAATGCGGAAAACTGAAACTTCAAACCATGTTTTGAAACCATGGTTCTCAAATGGCAAGCTACAATACTTCAACTCATTAATTGCCTTTTTCTTATTATTTTACAAAAAACGAGATTAAATCCATTGTAAGAATCTTTCCTTTGCGGATTGATCACCCGTAAATGAAACTCCTACAATGGATTCACTCATTCCAAATTCAGTCAATATTTAAAGAAAATGAAAAGTTAGAATTATAACTTCAATCCATCAAGCAGAAATACAAGTTACTACATTTTCCACATTTTATGTGAAATCAGTGATTTCAAACACACGCGATTCAGAAATTATAATTCACATCACTAAATTATCCAGTCTATGACAGCTCGAATTGTGGTTGCAGGGCTAGATGTAGCTATAGACATCGAGAATCTGTGAATCAGACAATAATCCAAAGAGACATTAGAAGCCATAGAAACAGAAGAGCTAGCATGAAAAAATGCATGGACGTGAAGGAATCTAGAGGAGTATGCCAGGACAGAAAAGTGTGGCGACAAATAGTTTGTAGAGTGACAATAGAGTGAATGACGTCAGGAACAATGGCCTTGGATACTAACGGGCCCAAGTGGGCAACCACACATAACAATTTTGTGAGGCTCTTCACTTGGGGTGACCGCTAGAGAGATTGATCAGCAACCTGGGTCGTTCTGTAAAAAATAATTGGTAATTTTATAGTTCCTCGTGGGTAAACCGCTTTTGTCCTTACATTTTTCCGTAGATTGAATCGCTTGTCCGAAAATTTAATTTTTCTATTTGTAATTTTATTTCATTGCGGCTAAAATAAAAACTATGCATCTCATGAGAAAATTAATAATAACAAATTTGTAGCTCTTTTTTGGCTTTGAAAAAAAGGAAGAAAATTTTTTTATTTAACATTTGATCGCAACTTGTGTCTTTTGCCTTTAGTCAGTTTGTTCATTTTCAATATTATTTTCTATGATTTAGATCAGAATACAATACAATTTAGGCGAAAAATGTTTATTTTTTTTTATTTTTATCCTTATTTTTTTACGGTTAAGAGAAAATCTACTCGTGCTCCATAAAAATTAGAAATAATTAATTTGTCAAAATGTGAATTTTAGATACTTCCATAAAATTCGAAAAGTTATTATGATAAACTTGTAGGGCTTCGAGAAAGCAACGTCTTTGTTCTCTTGACTTTTTTCCATAACTAATGCGCTGATATATTTACTATTAAGTAAAAGCGAAAATGGATTGTTCCTAATTGTAATCTAAAATTGAATCAAGGAAACGAATAAAACACTTTGTATTGTCACACTGTAGAGTTTTATTATGTGGATTGCATTTTTTATACATGTATTCACATTGCAAAATGTAAAATTGCCGTCCAGTGACTTAATTTATAATTTTTGGATACATAAGCACTTAATTAGATTGTAGTGGCTAAAAAGATGTTTCCTTATTAGTATACCTGACATACGTCATAAAGCACCAAAATTGACGTCGTGACTTGTAGTGTCTAATAATGATGAGGAGGATAAGCAAGATTAGGAGAATAAGCATATTGAGGAGAATAAGCAGGAGGTTGATAAGTAGGAGATTGGTAAGTATTAGATTGATAAGCAGGATATTGAGGATAAGGTTGAGGTTGATGAGGATGAGGTTGATAAGGAGGAGGTGGATAATAAGGATGAGGTTGCTGAGGAGGAGGTTGATGATGCGGTGGAACATGATGAGGTGGAGTATATGGAGGTCTTATTTGAGCTGTATTTTGATAGTGATTATAAATTAAATTCAAGTGCTCCTCTGGTTTGATAAGAAAAGGATGAGGTGGACGATGTTCAGGAGGTGTATTATAATAGTGTTGATGTAGTAGATTAGCGTACTGATGTGGGTTCAGGTGATTTGAACATGGTGTCTCATGCAGTTTCTGCAAAGAAGATCCACCTGAAATTGTTATCAATATTTATTCGATTGTAAATAATTTTTGTCTGTTTCAAATTTTTTTTCTTCAAATTGCTCTAAAAGATATTAAAAAAATATTGGGCCTTTAAACCGATTAAAGTACAGTAGGACAAGAAAGATTTATTTTTAACCAGTTGGATTTTTGATTTGAAAAGCTAACATTTTCACATTAGAATTTCAACCAACCAGTTGAGTTTCCAACAAAAAAAGTTGAATTCTCAATAAAGAATGAAATAGTTGATATTTCAGCTAAGAAGATTTCAATGTTGAATCAGAAATAGTTGAATTCATCCAGACAATATCAATTTTCACTAAAATCGTTGAATCATCAACCAAAAGACATCCGTTCTCAACCTAAAAGATGACTTCTTGATCAAAAAGAGTAATGTTCTGTTGAAAAAGACGGATGTTCAACGAAATACATGAATTTTAAACAAAATAGTGGAATTTTTATTGAAAGAGATAAATTTTCAACCAGCCTAATTAATCTTTAACTAAAAAATTCAATTTCCAACAAAGTAGTTCAATTTTAAAAATAAGGTTCAATTAAAAAATATAATAATTGATATTTCAACTTTAAAAAATGTTATTTTAAATCAAACATAGTTCAAATCATTCTGATTTATAAAAAAAAAATTATTTCCGGAAAATTACAAAAGTTTCCTTAAAAATTTCCATATGATTTTTTGACAAATTTGGAAATCTTCTGGAACGGGTTTGAAGTCTTTTTATATATACTCATAAAGTAATTTTTCAAATAAAAATCAGTTGAAATTGTTCGAGGAATCTCAAAAAAATTATTGTCTCAAGATCTTTCGTGTTCCTTAAAAAATTTCGAAATTTGATTGCGATTCCTTAAAAAATCTACATTTTAATTTATCTCTTTTGATGAAAAAAATTCTTTGTAGGGTTGTGCTATTTTTTGCAAATTCGTGTTTTGTCATTGAAAAGTTAACTACTTCTAAAAATTACTGATTACTACTTGTTGAAATTTGAAACTTGGTTGAAAGTTGAACTACTTTGTTAAAAAGACTGTTTCACTCCTTGGTACACAATGCACTATTTTATAAATTATCATCTCAGTTATTTAGATTTTTAAATGATAAACGATTAATGATAAATGATTAAACTGAAGAAGCAACTTTTTACGTAACTTAAAAGTTACTTTACCTAGTAACTCTGACTAGTTACAATTACTAGTAACCTGTAACTAGTTACTCAAAAAAAAAAAACTTACGCAGCTGTTTTTCGCAATAGTGGTGGACGCAATTGTATGTACTTTGTCCCATAGTGTGTTGTGTCATGCCATCAAGTGTTATACAAATGAGGTCCTGATCAGCTATAGTATCCTAAAAACATAGTTTTCTTAATGCAGAATTTTTAAGAAACAAAATCGTTATCAAATGTGAGAAAGACCGTATCAAATTTTCTTTACATACCAGGCATTTACTAAGACATTTCTGAACGGGGGGTGTCAGCGACTGAAAGAATGTCATTTTAATTAGTTGCAGCTCTATTTTTGAAATTTTCTGTAGTCCAATTATTTGAAATTGGACACTTTCATATGATCTTTAAATATTCGTTAATTTGTATAGATGCACACTGGCAAAAGCAAGAGCAGCATTTTCAGTTTGCAATGTTTCATTTCCGAGAGCGCAGCTGATCACAGGAAGTCAAACTTAGTCCGAAATTAGTTTGTAGAAATGTTTGTAGAATTTCCGTATGGAATTTCCGCAGAACGCTTTCCGTACAATTTTTTCACGTTGGCAAGAATGGAAACTTTTTGTCATAACTGAGGAACCCGTGAAGATTTTTAAATATTTTTATGCTCAAATTGAAAACCAAGTCTTACGGATCGGGTGCTGTTAATTTTAGATTTTTGCTACAACTTTCCTGGGTACTCATGTAGAATTTGAGGTACATCATACAAAGATTCTTAAATTTGGTTTAAAAGCTTCTAAAATTATATATATCTTATTCAAAAAATAAAAAAGATCTTGAAAATGAATTATTCGTCCTGAAATTTCCATATTCTTCCAACCGTTTGTTTTCAATATCTGATTTTATTTTTGAACGATTGATCGTGTTTCAAAGTCCATCATAGATAATTCCCGACGTAGTGTAGCATATTCATTATTAACCGTTTAGAGAAAAAAATATTTGCTAATATTCTAAATGTGAATAATGAAGACATATTGTATTATGTATAATATGCAAATTTAAAATAACTTCGAGTGAAGCAAAACTCACATCATATATTTTTTTGAGCCAAGGGAGCATCCCGAGTACTACTTGGATGGCTATAAAAATAAAAATAAAACATATTCATTATTCTTCTCATTTCATGATCAGTTTTTTATAACTGCGATCAAGGTTCATTATAAGATAATAAAAAATATTGGCAGAAAAAATTTTACCATGAAGAATGACTCAACTGAAAAAGATCCACAAATTTACTAGATGCTATTTTTGATAAAACGTACAGAGTTCGTTCCAATTGTGATAGCGCTTGAAAAAAATTCATTTTTCAAGAACAAACTTACGTTTACACGAAACGCGTTACCGAGTTGAAAATCTGAGAGAATACATAAGAAACATTAGGAAGCTTTTGTATGCTCCTAAATTCATATAACTATGGAGAAAGGAAACAATTTTCACAAAAAAACTTTTTTTCAATTATAAAAATGTAGGACCAGGAAAACACTATATGTTTTCAATATTTTGAAATAAAACCTAAGCAGGTGCAGTACATTGATCTTCCGAAACTTTATTCTATATTACAAAAATTCAACATATTTTGTTGCAAACTCCGAGAAAGTTTGAAAATTTAAAACTAATTATTATATTTCATTTTCTGCAATTCAATGTGGCTACCTTGTTAAATAAATAATTATCAATTATTTGGGATAATAATAATTTCAATACAAATTTAAAAGATCAGTGAAATGTTGAAGTCAATGTAACGCAACTCTTTGTTTTGTTCACATGTTAGAAAAATTATCCAAAATTATGCAAATCATTTATAGGAATAATAGTATTTTATATTTCTTTTATATGGAGTATTACTTACATAGTAAAAAAACCAACAGCACTTTTCGTACCATCTTGAAGAGTGAACCTCAAGGCAATTTTCTCGAGATGAAAATTCTTTCCGGAAAAAATATTTCTGAAATAACAATACTTGAGAAGAAACTACAGATTTTTCGAATGATAACAGCCGCTGTTTTAATCGTCTTATATAGTACAGTAACCTCCCCGCTGTTGTGATTTCCCTACTCGCTTTGACCCCACTAACGACTTTTCATTCGTTTCTAAAATTACGAATATGAATTGTGTTTTTTATGATTTCACAAATCATGCTTGAAGCTAATTTCGAGAAAATAATTATTTAGGTCGCACTGTCTAGTGTGCTGCAAGTTCCGGAATGATTCGAGAATAAAAACTAGTAAATATTTTAAGTCGTTTTGGTTCCCTAATTACCTAAGATTGCACTTTAGGAATGTAAGAACATCGCATATCTTAGAGCTTTACTATATTTGCACAAGTGACATTTTTTTCTTCAGGAAAGATGTTGCGTAAGACCTTATTTTTTGAATTTGTAAAAAAGGGTACTGTATCAAATCAATAAGAATTTTCACTAATTCACCACAAAGTCTCGCTGATTCAAATTTAGAAAGCAACTGAAAGAACTTAATATTAAACAAATTAGTTCAAATTTCAACCAAGTAGTTGAGTTTGCAACTAAAACAGTTTCTTTTGAACCACTTAGTTGAATTTTCAACCGAATAATTAAATTTTCTATCAAATCGATGAAATTTCAAGCCAAGAAGACAAGTTTTCTACAAAACTGTTGAATTGTCAATTCGAAGGCATAAATTTCAAACGAAAAAGTTAATTACCAACCAATAGATTAATTTTCCATCAATCACAACATGATTCTGCATGTAGAAAAATGCCATACATAATTGGTATTTCAATAAAAAGACATTTTTATTTTCAAACAATCACAGTTTGAGTAATTTACAGAACTCAAATTTTGAATGCAATGCTTGAATCCTCAACCAAACAGGAGAGTTACTGTAAATCATAGAATTCATTGGCTCTTAGTTCAATAAACGTTTCACTAATTCAAAGCAATTTATTTTCATTCAAAGAAATTTCTTTGCTTGAATAAAAATTCTTTTGCGTTCCAGTAGAAATTTTTATTTAATTTATAATTATTTTCTTCATTCCTGAGGTACCTTTCGACCGAAAGAAGTTATAGTGTTATTATGGAGGTGCAGTAGGAGAGAAAATAGATGGACGAGTGAGGGGTGAGTTGAAGAGGCTAGTAATGTCTGAAAAAGAAAAGTAAGGATGGGGAACTATGCGAAGGAATAAAAGGGGTCTGGTAATAGGAGAGGATTATTAGCGATGATAGGGTTAGTAGAGAAAGGGCTGTACGAAAGGAGGGGGTAAGTGCGGGCTAAGCATAGGGGAAATAGGGGAGGGGTTGTACCAGAAGGGAATTTATGGGTGGGTAACTGATGGAGAAGTGAAAGGGCATGCAGAAGACTGTTGTGTTAGGGAGGCATAAGGTGGGAGGGCGTGTAGAAGGAAGGTAGGGATGAGGAAGTGTGGCATGGATAGTAGTGTTAGTATGGGAAGGACACTAGGAGTGGAAAGGACAGTATGATTGCGAAGGGAAAAAGATGGATGGTGAAGGGAAGTCAGGCAGAGAAAGTATGAAATGTTAGTGAGGCGTGGAAGAATATGCGCGAAAGTAGAGGGGAAGTATGCAAAGGAATTTGGATTTAAAGGATTAGGAAAGGCGTAGTAGGGGTATTTGGGATGGACTAGTAGGTAACGGCCAGCATAGTTGAAGGCCAGGAGAGTGGAGAAGAAATGAGCAAGTTAGAGGATTTTTAGAAGTTTGGGAAAGAGGAAAACGTTATTTCGGAAGAATAGTTTGAAATTTTGATATGAAACATGAAACATACTTACGGTATCAACCCAGAACTAATATTAAATAAAAATAATAGTTTGTAAAATCTTCTTAGTAAATCAAGGCAAAAGTGACATAAAAGAGCTCTATTGGAACCATGTCAACACATGCTTTGGGTACATTTCCGAATCATTAATCATTTTGGGTTCCTTCTCAGCCAGAGATGTTCCTTTTTGTTGAAGCTTCGTCGGAATCAAAAATTGGTTCTGATAGAAACTCTAGTTTTTTCTGTGCATCTTCTTGAATGAAATTTTTTTTTTATCAAAGATTCATTATCATAATTGAAAAATTACCTTGTTTAAAAATCCAGCTATTTTGTTGAAAATTCAACTATTCCGTTTAGATTTTTTTTTTGTTGAAAATTAGGTTTGTTAACTAGAAATAAAAGTTTTACATTTGTAGTTGGAAATTAATCATGTTTTGTTGCGAATGCAACATTTTTTTGTAAGAAAATTTAGCTTCATGGTTGAACATTAATTTTTTGTTCAGAAAATCGAATTAGTTTATTGGAAATTCGTTCTTTTTTAGTTGAAAATTTTTTTTTCTTGCTGAAAATTCAACTACTCTGTTAAAAATGTACCTTCCAGCTCAAAGATTCATCACTGCAGTAGAAAATTAATTTTTTTGGGGTGAAAATTTAATTATTTTGTTATAAGTTCGTTAGTGTTTTTTTTTAGAAAATTCATGTTTTTCGTTAAAAATTGAACTACCTTGTGAAAGATCACTTTCTTTTGTTAAGGATTCATTGTTTTAGTTGCATATTCATTCTTTTTCTTGATGCGAAATTAATTGTTTTTCTTAAAAATGTTACTATTCCATCATCAAAGAAACATTTTCTTCGACTCTATTTTTTAAGTGGCATTTTTTTCTGTCTATGTTTTAATGAAATTATCTATTCAATACCATCAGTACAATTTAAAACAATGTAAACAAACTGATTTCATAGAATCTAGTAAGAAAATCCCACTATGTTTAGTTTAAAAGTCTAATATTATAATTTTAGTGGAGGGTAGATCTTTTTTGGTTAAAAATTTCATGATTCTGTTGAGAATGTAACGATTATGTTGAACAGTCATCCAATTTCTGGAAGAAATTGAATGATGGTTTTTTCAGTGAGGGTGGAAGCCGAGGAGGTGAGTAGAGTTGTGTGAGGTGGATTGGGGAGATAAAAAGTGGTTTTTGACGAGGGAGTGAGCTGGGATTAAGGTAGATAGTGAAAGTGAGGTTAGGTTGGCAAGCAGTCGGAGGAGCTTGCGGTCAGGAGTCTTGGGCATTTAAGGGCTCAGGGGTGGTTATAGCAGAGTTAGGGGATGTAAAGGGAGGTAAAGGGGTGTCTGCAGGGGCCGTAAGTTATAGAAAAGGAAGGAAAAAAAAACAAGGGAAATAAAGGGAAAACTTGGCGGCGAAGCTGCAGAGACATCTGTCGGTCGCGGTGGGTATTGCATGGAGAATTCCCAGTTACTGGCGGCAGAGCGGGAGGCAAGCAGTGAGACTGCTGTCAGTGCTGCTAGTGAAGGTGAAGTTGACGGGGAGGAAATTTTCCACGTGCCACGAAGGACAACAAGGCGTGGCTCGGGTCGAGTAGCGCGTCTGGGAGAGGGGGAAGGCGGAACGAAGGAAGCGAGAAGGTAAGGAAGAGAGAGTCGAGCACAAGTGACGGGGAGGATCTCTTGAAGAGGAAGAGAGACAGCCGAGAGAGTCCGGACAAAAGCGAATTTGAGAGTCCATTCAAAAAAAGCGTGAGAGCACGTAGGTCCCCCCCCCCCCAAATTGAGGGATTGTCAGAGAAGGAGGCTATCGGGATGCTGGTAGGCGAGATCAGGGGGCTAAGGAAGGACGTGATGGGTACTGAAGAGCAGGTGGAACGTATGAGGGAAGAAATGAGAATTAGAGATGAGAAATGGGAAAAGGAGATGAAAGAGATGAGGGAGAGAGTAGAGGGGTTAGAGAGGGAAAGGAATGAGAAGGAAGTTAAAATAAAGCAGCTGGGAGAGGAGATCAGGCTGTGGCAGGAAAGGACGGAAAAGAGACTTGAGAAGGTGGAGGGCAGGACGGAAATGGAAGTAGGTGACGGAGGTGGGGGAAGTGAGAATAAAGGTATTTGGGAGAGGTTAGAGAATATGATAAAAGATAAAGTAGGAGAGCGTAGGAAGGAAAAGGAGGAGAGGGCGGATAGGGAACGGATAAGGGCAATGGAATTGAGAATGGAGAGAAAAGAGAAGGCAGACAGGAGAAATAATATTGTGATAAGAGGGTTGAAGTTAAAGAGTGGAGAAGAAAGGGAGGGCGTGGAAGAGCTTCTACAGAGCATAGGGTGGGTTAAAGGCAGGGTAGGGAAAATTAGGTTGGAGGGGAGGAAAGAGAAGGAAGTGGCGATTGTGGAGTTGGAAAGCTGGGAAGAAAAGTTGGGGGTAATGCGGAATAAGAGTAGGATACAGGATGAAGGAGTTTTCATAGATCACGATTTGACAAGAAAGGAAAGGGATGTACAGAGAATGCTTTATGACAGGGCGAGGAGGGAGAAGAGAGAAGGGAGATCGGCGAAGGTAGGATATAGAAAAATAAGAGTAGACGGGAAGATGTGGGTGTGGGATGAGGAGAGAGAGGTGTTGAAGGAAGTGCAGGGGGATTTGTTTCGTAGGAAGTAGGGGGGTGGGGGTAACGCAGGGTAGAGGAGTGGTGAAGGTGCTGTACTGGAACGTAGCAGGGGTAAAGAAGAAGAACGAGGAGTTCTGGCGGTATATCCAGGAATTTGATGTTGTTGGACTGGTAGAGACGTGGGTAGAAAGAAAGGAATGGGATAGAATAGAGCCAAAGCTACCAAGGGGGTATAGGTGGAGACTTCAGGAGGCGGTCAGAGTGAAGAAGAAAGGAAGGGCCAGTGGGGGAATTATAACCGGGGTTAGAGATGGATTAGAGGAAAAAGTTCATGGAGAGGAAGAGGGTGAGGGAGTGCACATGAGGGAAATAAAAATAGGAGGGATAAAGTGTAAGTTTGTGACAGTGTACAACAAGGATGGGATGGAAAGAATTAAAGAAAGAGTGGAAGACCTGCTGGGCGAAAGAGAAGAGGGTATGGTGGTACTGGGTGGGGACTTTAATGCGAGAATGGTATGGCAAATGAGGACGAAGAGGAAGAATACACACATGTAAGTAAGGTGGGGGTATCGGTGATAGATTATGTGGTCATGAATATGCAAGGATGGGAGGAGACGGAAAAATTCGCAGTAGAGGGGAGGGTGAAATCAGACCATCAGCCATTGACTCTGTGGATAAGAGGTGAGGGTGGCGGAAGACAAGGCAGGGAAGAAGTCTCGATAGGAGAGAGGGTGACCTGGACGAGGGAGGCGGTGGAGAAGTATCAAGAGGAGCTAGGAAAGGTAAGCTTTGGAGGGGAGTCGGTGGAAGAGATATGGGAGGATCTGAAAGAGAAGGTGAAAGGTTGTGTGCAAAAGAAGGTATTTAGAAAGAAGAAGAAAGGAATGGTGAAGCCGTGGTGGGATAGGGAATGTAAAAAGATGAAGAGGAAGGTGAAGAGGAAGTACAAGAAGTGGAAAGAGGGTAATGTGAGAAGGGAGGAGTACGCAGAAATGAGGAAGGGGTTTAGATTGATGTGTAAGAAGAAAGAGCAGGAAAAGGAGGAAGATCTGGAAGAGGAGTTAGCAAATGTTAAGACAGAAGGGGACGTCTGGAAGATAATAAATAGGTTTAGGAAGCGTAGGGTGGGGGTTAGCGAGAAGATAGGGAGTGAGGAGGGGAGAGAGTTTTTCAAAGAATCATTCCAGGGCTCGGATTCAAGGAAGAAGGATGGGGGAAGTAGAAGAACGGGGGAGGCAGAGATGGAGAAGTTGAATGACGAAGAGATAGAGAAGCAGATAAGGAAGTTGAAAAGGTCAAAAGCAGCAGGGCTGGATGGGGTAGAGAACGAAGCATGGCTGTTCAGTACACAAGAGGTTAGGGAGAGGCTGAAGGAGGTAGTGAAGAAAGTATGGAGGGGCGAGGGATTCCCAGGAGGGTGGAGAGAAGGGCTAATAGTGCCACTGTATAAGAAAGGGGATAGAGATATGCAGGAAAATTATAGAGGGATTACGCTAATGAATACGGCGTATAAAGTATACGCGATGGTGGTGGCAGAGAGACTGCGGAAGGATGTCGAGGGGAAAGGAATATTGCCGGAGACGCAGGCGGGATTTAGGGCGGGTAGGAGTACTATCGACAATATCTACGTGATGCAGCACGTGGTGGATAGAGAATTAGCGAAGAAGGGGACGAGAGTGTACGCGTTTTTTGTGGATCTCAAAGCCTCGTTTCCATCGGTGGATAGGGGGAGGTTGTGGGAGGCAATGGAGGACAGGGGAGTAGAGAGAGGCCTAATTGAAAGGGTAAGGGAGATATATGAAGAGACCAAAGACAAGGTAAGAGGAGGCGAGGGGATTTCCGAGCGATTCTGGATGGATAGGGGTCTAAGGCAAGGGTGTCCACTTAGCCCAGCGCTTTTTGCGATTTTAATTGCGGATATGAAAAGTAAGCTGGAGACCGGGGTGGTAGAAGGAGTAAGGATAGGAGGGGTTAGAATTTGGTCACTAGCGTATGCAGATGACATAGTGTTGCTGGCAAGCAGCGAGGAGGCCTCAAAGGAGATGATGAAGAGGTTGAGAAGATACCTGGATGAAAAGGGGTTAGAGCTGAATGCGGAAAAGTCCAAGGGTATGGTGTCCAGAAAAGGAGGGGGAAGGGATAAGGGAAGGGAGTGGAAGTGGAAGGGAAAGGAGGTACACGAGGTGAAAGAGTTTGTGTACCTGGGCTTCTTGTTTCGAAGGAATGGGGGAGTGGATGGTCACATAAAAGAGAGAGTGAGGAGGGCAAATGTGGTGATGAGGCAGGTGTGGGGGTTGGGAATGAAGTTATTCGCAGATGACTTTGGAAGGAGAATGAAATTGTTTGATTCACTAGTGATGAGTGTGCTATTGTATGGGGTAGAGGTGTGGGGGTGGAAGGAAAGTGAAGAGGTAAATAGAACGCAGGAGAGGTATGTAAAGTGGACCCTGGGGTTGGCAAGGAACACGCCTAATTATCTGGACAGGAGGGAGACGGGGAGAACTAGTGTAGGAATTCTAGCAGGGAGCCGGGCGTGTAAATATGAGGAGAAATTTTTGGAAGAGGGGGGAAGTAGGCTGGTTAGGGAGTGTTGGTGGGAGAAAGAGAACAGGGGAGGGGGTGGGAAGATGGAGACGGAGAGGGAACGGTATTTTAGAATGAATGGATTGCAGATGGATGAAGTGAGAAGGATGCACGAGGAAGGAAGGAAGGTTTATGAATTGGTTAAGCAAAACAGCATGGAGAGAGAGAAGACAGAAGGGGAAGAGAGAATCAGAGAGTCAAGATTTAACGGGAACTATGTGTGGATTATGCCAAGGGCAAGAGCGCAATATTTATGTGAGAAAGGAGAGAAAGTAAGTCAGGAGCTTATAGCGAGGATGAGGTGTGGGTGTATGGAGGGTTTTAATAGGTTTTGGCTCTCTCGAGAGAAGAGGATGTGTGAACTGTGCGGAAAGGGGGATGCAAGAGTGGAGCACTGACTGGAGAAGTGCGGGGAGGTGGAAAGAAGTGAGATAAGCATGGAGGCATTGTTGCATGAAAAGGGGGAAAAAAGGGCAGTAGCATGGGTGAAGGGAGTGGTGGGTAAGATGGAGATGAAGAGAAGGAAGGAGGAAGAGGAGTGGAGAAGGAAAGATTGTAAATAGGAGAGAAGGTAGATATAAGAAAGATGTAAATATTGTGAATAGTAGATAAGTAGTAGGTATGAGAGCGAAAACAGAGGTTGGTAAGCGAGGCAATGCGAAAAAGTAGGGGCATGCGAGCGAGGCGAAGCGAGGAAGGCAAGGCGATACGAGCGTGCGGCTTAGAGATAAGGAATGGATGGATGTTAGTTTTTGAGGGTTAGTTTTAAGGAAATTCTGTAAAAAATGGATGTGTAAGCAAGTCAATTTTTTAAGGCCAGCAGGCTGAAAAATAAAAGTTTATCTTCTATAATAAATTTTATACTCATCATATAAATGTGATATTATAACGATAATGATATATTATTGATATATTAATTATTATAATAATCACAATTATGGAATAGTTTGAAGTAATAAGGAATAATAAAAAAATACAAGTAGGGCATAAGGAATAATTTCAACTTTATTTTCGAAAACTACGATGTTGTTCACAAAAATGTGTTGTTTGTTCACGAAAATGTGTTATCGCCGAAACTGAGTAACCTTGCATCAAGAGAATCTGGAACCAACGATTTCCGTATTGAATATT
>CAKNXH010000745.1:0-31885 GCA_932178445.1 Andricus quercusramuli | reverse complement strand
GAACCAACGATTTCCGTATTGAATATTCTTGTTAATGGGATGAATTAATAATCAAATATGGAATAATCCATGAAATAAAAAATGAGTTTATTCGATAAATGAATTAATCATTATGTATTGTTTTGTAATCTAACAATTTTTTTATTTCTCATATACATGAATTTCACAATTCGTCAATTCCTGGAATTTTGAATATAATCTTTCTAGGGAATTGTATTAATTGCATTAATTGAAAATCATTAAATTGATATTCTGTTCTTTTCTTGTTTTTTTTTAATAACCTTCATTTGTTATTTTTGTCAAATCGAAACTAAAAAAAAAATTTATGTCGAAGAAAACCATAACAAAATTATAATTTCCGCGATGAAGTAATTCTTACATAAACGGAAAAATTGGCTTAAAATCTTTTATATATTTTTTTCGTATCAAAAATCTTTAGAAATGATTTTGAAACTTTCCAAATATTCTCATAAAAATCAATTCATCAAAATGAAAAATCATTTCCAACTTTCCTAGAAATTGAAAAAAGAAATTTCATTGTCTTGAAATCTTTCAAATTTCTTGAAGAACTTCTAATTTTTCGTTCAAAATTTCCGAAAATCTACATTTTCTTATTAATTCTTGTAAATCTTTCAATTTTTTATTAAATGAGAAACAATATCGTTTAAAATTAATTCTTCAGCTGAAAATGTTCTGTATTCCATTTCTGATTAAAACTCAATCTTTTTTTGTTGAACATTCAACTAAGTGAATGAAGTTAATCAAAATTTTAATAATGATTGATGTTTATAATAAAGTGACTCAAGCTTAATATACATGACATACGAATTTCTACACATTATTAGGAATTTAAAAAATTCCAAAAATTACCAGAAATTTTCAAAAATGTCTAATATTACCAAAACTTCAAAAACTACCAAAAATTTCTCCAATTTCTGAAGTGATCAAAAATTTCGAAAATCACTGAAAATTTCAAAAACCTTTGAGATGATCAGAAATTGAAATTTGAGAATTTTAAATTAGATTAAAATCCTATTTAACGCCCAATGCTTGATCGTTGGTTTCCAGTTTTAATTTCAGGAATACGACAGTGTCCGATATTTTTTAATTTCGGCAATTCACTTTTTGAAATAGTAATGGTAATAGAAAATATTTCAGTCGTCTCACGAAATTTATGTCATAAACATATTTTTTATTCTATGTATTATTCCAGATTTTTTTATTTATCCAATTTAAGAAATTCAATGTGGAAACCATTTGTTCCGCATTCATTTGTCACAAGGTAATTTAGATTCGCTGATAAGGAATTTTCGTGAATAAACACCAGATTTTCGAAAACAACATCATATTCTTTGAAAACCAGGTGACATTATTTCTTATGGGCTACTTTTATCTTTTCCTTATTTCGTATTACTTCAAACTAATCCATAATTGTAATTATTATAATTAATCTTATACAAATATATGATATATATTATTTATATATTATAATAATAATTATAATTAGTTAAATTATCCAAATTATTTTAAATTTAGATAAATACGTCTTGAAGTGGAGAAAATTTTATATATTTTTATGGAAAATAATAATCTGAATTATTCTAGAAAATCGAGACAAGATGAGGATAAAGCCGAATGAGCAAACTTGCTCCTTTCAAAAAAACGAAAAACCAGTCAAGTTTAGCAATTGTTAAAAACAATGTCTATGAACAAATGTCTGAATTTGCATTTACTCAAAGCTACAATTTATTATTTTTTCAAATTATTGTTGGAATTACATTATTTTGGCTTATTATTTTAAAAAGTTGACCTAGGATTTATTCACACAATTTTTATAAAGATTTGTACAAACAAAAGATTAGATTTATCATTTTTGAGTAAAAAAAAGCTGCTTTCGCTTTGAAATTATCTGACAATGATTTAATGGTTATTCCTAAGCTGTATACAAGGCATTAAATATCAATTTTTGGGATTGTTAATAACAATTTTGACAAAAAAATATCTGCATCTGACGTTTTTCTGCAGAATTTAAAAAAATATATAGTTGGAATGACAATATTCGTGCTACCTTTAAACATTTTCATAAACGAAATCTCATATTTATAATTTCTAAATATAAATAACTCATTTTTTCACTGAAATCATCCGAGAATCAGTTATTAATATAATTGTTGATAACAATTTCTACACACAAATTTCAAATTGTCGTGAACTTCATATTTTGAGAAATTTCATATTTCCTTCTTAAACTCTATAATAAAAAATAATGTGAAAAATACTGTTATTTAATAAAAATATTTTTTTATTTGAATATTTATTCCATTAACAAAAATATTTTTATCATTTCCTTAAAAAAATTTGTTCAATGTATTAATTACTTGTTCTTATAAATAGTGTAATAATTTATCATATAATATATTTATATTGATACTTTTATATAATAATTAAGTTTAATTATTCAAATTATTCCAAACTTCGATCTTAGATCTGCCAAGAAATAATAAAAATGCATTTTGGAGAAGAGGAAATTTTATTTATTTCTTTAAAAAACAAAAATTTGCATTTTTCTACAAAGTCGAGATAAGATGACAGAAAATTCAAGAGATCAAATTTATTCCTTTTGTGAAGCTAAAAAAAATTCTTCTGAAATTTTCTTCTATCTTGCTTTTTTTATTTAAAAAATCGTATCATTTCATCTAAAAATAAAAAAATTCTTATTGGTTCAAAACTTTCAATTTTTTTTTAACTTACAGATTTTCATACCCAAAATTAATTTTTAAAAAAGTTACATTTTCAACCATAGAGACGAATCATCAACCACAAAAAAACTAACAATGAAAATAATTTAAAAAATTGACAACAAAATGTAGATTTTTCAAGATTCCAAACAAAAAAATATTCCTGAATTTTTGTAAAATTCTGTAAAATAAACAAACTTCATAAGAAATATATAAAAATAGTTAATTTCATCATTACCAGTGAGAAATCAACTATTTGATTGGAAATCTATGTAATTTGTTAAAAATGCAACTATGTTATTGAAAATTTGTTCTTTTGTTGTTGTTGAAAATCCATTTTTTTACTGAGAGTCCGACTAATTCATTTTTGGTCAAAAACTGATAATTTTAACGTTAAAAATTCAATCATTTGATGGTGAATTCATGTATTCCGTTGAAAATCCCTTTCTTCATGTTCAAAATTAATTTTTCCTTAGCTGAAATTTCAACTAATCTATTCTGGGTTTGAAATCGATCATTTTTAGCTGAAAAAACAACCATTCCATTTTAGTTTACAATTGATCTTTTTTAATTGAAAATTCATCTCCTTGATTGAAACTTCATGTAGTTTGTTAAATATTCATTTATGTTTGTTCAAAATTAATTTTTCAAACTAATTTTACTATTCCGTTCTGAGCTGAAAATTGATTTTTCTTGATTAGAAATTTAACTTTTCCATTTTTCGTTTAAAAGTGAACGTTTTTGCTTGAAAATTCAATTATTTGATCAGAAATTCATGTATTTTTTGAAAATCCGTTCTTTTCCAGGTTATATTTTTTTGTCAACAGAAAGTATAAATATTCCACTTTCGGCTGAAAAATGATCTTTCTTGATTGAAAATTCGACTTTTCCATTTCTGGGACTGAACTGATATTTTTCAGTTGAAAATTCAACTATTTGATTGGAAATAATTTTAATCTGTTGACACCCGAGTAGATAGGCTAAGCTGGTTCTGGTGAAAATCACCTGGTAAAACAGTTATCGGCAAGTTACCGACAGTAAGTAACTCGGCCGATAAGGTAGATCTCTGACGTAGATTCTCGACTTGGCCAATGAAGATGGTACCTGTTTTGCCGACTGAACCCAACATAAATTTTTATGAAGGTGGCGCATGTGCGATCAGGGATTCCCCTAAATTCTACACGTTTCTAGAACTTTTCAACTGATCCCTAAACAGTGATTGAAATTTCCAGAAAGCTAGAGCGAATTCATGGTTCACTTAGCGAAGTGCCTCCCTGCAATACCGACCGTGATACCCAAATTTTATTTAGATTGGATTCCCCTGAGTTTTCGGAAGATAATGGAACATTCTACAAAATATAACATGATCTCGAACAATTTTTTATTCACCGAAGTTTCTGAAAAGTCTGAACACGAGGATAGCTATTGCTTCAGAGGTTTTCTTTGTCGCTAAACTTTCTAGAATTATCGAGATTATATGTAACCTCTTACGACTTTTCAGGAAAGAACAAACGAGATTTTTCAAATGTTTGATGCAGAAAAACATAAATACAGGAGCACGTTGCGCCGTCTTTGTTTGGGGCATGTATCATCCATGCTTCTAAGTCTAGAAGCCTCGACGCTATGCAGTATAAATGGGACTCACACATGATGACATCATAATTTTTTGTCGGACTATCTCTCAGACCATCTCCCACACATTTCGCTATACAGTTTCTCATGTGAACGTGGGTGCGTGTAGTGAAAATGGCTGAGGCTAAAAGAAAAGTATCAGCCAAAGTAAGTGTTAGACCAAACGTTGTAATTGAATGTGATAATGCAAACCGTTGTGTTAAATTAATCAAAATTCTCATGTTTACTTTTTAGGGTGACCACAAATCAGAAAAGAAGCCAGGTGGAAAACCACTGAGTGACATCACGGGGGTAATCCGACTGCAAAGTTAGTAGAAGACAATAAGGCAACAAGTAAGTCTAGTCAACAAGTTCACATCGAATGCCAGTTCCAGCTCATCAGGAATTACTCAATCCTCTTCAACTAAATTCAATTATTCTGAGTATTCGTGACGCACTTGGTGTGAAAGGGAGCAGAGGGAAGGGGATATAGATTTTTAGATTTATCTAGAATTTCCACGTTATCACTTTAAATAATACGTTTGTTCCGCTACACTAATGCGACCCAGGCTGCTGATCAAATCCCCCCCAGGTGAAGAACCTCAAAATATCATCATGTGCAGCTTTCCACTCTTATCTGAACCAAGTGCACTTGGTTCAGATCACTGAATCCGTTAAATATGAATCTATAGAAGGAAAAACAAAATTCGAAACGCCGTTGTCTACGTCACAGAAGCTACCATTTTAAGAACAACCTGCCGGCCACCCAGATCATCCCAAGCATCCCACATATGATTCATCGAAGGAATGGATGTTCATAACATCTTTCTCGTCATCTCCTTCGCGCGGTCAGCATTGCCAACGTTTTCTGCACATCTGGTGCGCACTAACTCAACTCAAACTTTAGAAGAGCAGTTGCCGTCTTTCTCTGAAGATCAACATATGTCGAATCATCAAAATAATTTCAAGTTTCCACGGAAAATTGAGAAGAAGGTTGCAGATCCACGAAAATTCAGCCCATCAGAAACAAATTTCTAATTCACTATTACCTTCAAACGACGCAGAAAAAAATCTAGAGGCACAACAGATTTCAAATCAAGATGTACATAGAATTGGTAGCGTTGATAAAGATGGCAAAACCAGAAGAGAAGAATTCGATGGTAAACGCAAACAACCAGTTAAACCTCAGAGATATTCACATGATCCGGAACTGAATTTGAGGGATGGTAGAAATAGAAAATAAATGCCTTTTTTTTACTATTCTTGCTTTCATAAACGTGAGATCTGAAGTTTAAAAATCTCGCTGCTCCGAAATTAAATCAAGTGCCAAAATTAAATCTATAATAATAACCAATTCATGCAAGGCGTAGACTATTTTATTCACAAACTAAAACAAAGTTTCCAGTCAAGCAAAGGGACTTCCGGTTCGGTGTGGATACGTGAGACACGTGTAAGCAGCGCTAGGTGGAAGCTGGCGGAATATGAAGTGAAACGTAAGAGGGATATGGAAAAAGAGGTGATAAAAAGGCAAAGAGAGGTGACATGGTCTGGTGAAAGTGAAGCCACAAAAAGGTAAAAGGTAGAAGATAAAAACAGGCTTCACTAAAAAATGAAGAGACATCGTTGGAAGTGAGATGGTATAATTTTCAAGAAACTCAAAATGCGAAGCAGCCCTTATTAACAGTCGAAGAGAAGATAGATTTTCTTTAGAAAATGTAGAGAAAATAGGAACATTCATTCCAAATGAAGAAAATTTAAGAGATGAAAATTTTGACAATTTTTTGGGATGGCCAATAAAAATCAGGATTTGGCACACGAGAAAGAAAATAACGTGAACAATTTATAACTTTTTCCTGATAAAATGGACTTTAGCGAAGTTTTATTTACTTCCATAAATGGCAATCAAAGTAGTACAAATTTTCCTTCAGAATGGTCTCGACATAACGTAGAAACTAATGAAACACAAGTGATGGAATTTGTTGTACAAACTGCAATTAATCGCAATGGTATTTTAAAAACAGTGAGTAGAAAAAAATTTTTCATCTGGAAGGATATGAAAATATACATTTTTTATGGAAGAACTTGAATCATCCTTGGAATTAGAGAAGAAAAGTTATCATCTACTCAAGAAGTTGAGTATATTTTGACACTTGTTGACCAAACAAAATCTTGTTCTAGTTTGAAGATAGAATGTGATATTCAGAATACTAGAACGACATTCACACATTGACAGATATGGAACTTTAAGACATTTGAAATGTCCCTGAATCATCTCAGATGCCTCAAGGAAGCAGATAAAATGCGATGTGTGTCAATCATCGAAACATTCTCTTCAGCAAAAAATTGTACGTCTACAGATCGCGGACAGTTCAGAAAATTTAACTGTAAATGCAACCGCTACCTAACACTTTCATGCCGGAAACGGAAGTCCCCGTAAAACCTACTTCTATTAAAAATACTAGCGTTTAAAAGACTAAATTGTTATTGCATTTGATCTTAATTACATCTTTCTCTTGATATTAAGTTTGAACATGAAATACTGGAATGAAATCAACATAAAATTTTAACTATTTATCGTAGAATTTGGGTTTGATTAATGCGAAGTCGACAGTGAAATTTTAACAAAACTTGGAAAAAACTCTGAGAAAGTGAACCAGAAATAAAAACTTAAATTTGATGTTATAAACAAAAAGATTGCATTGTTAAGATCTCATTGCGCGCTGCGCGCGCGGCTCGCTTCGCTCGCAAGTTTGAGCGCGCCTAGGGCACGCGACTTTTGTTTCTCGCGCTTCGCGCTACGCGCTCGGTCTTTATATTTCCCACACATTTGTACACAGACCTTTTGAAATTAAAGGTCAAAGCATGAACAACTGTAATTTCATCGTTGTGAATTCTCTTTTGTTGAAGCTCCTTCGGCTTTAACGAACACATTCTTATCACGTATCTCGTGCTTCGCACTCTATTTTGTCCAAAATGTGAGCTCTTCTACATTATGTTCAATACTATTATATCTAATGTACATTATATTTATTTTTGTACCTCAATCTGGTACTATGAAGAGGGTTCTCAAAGCACCTACGGCCTTGACGATGACATTCTCATTGCGATACTCGCTGTTCGCGCTCAGCAGCTAGGCTATACAGAAGATTGCTTTTGAAAAATAAAACCATGTGAAAACTAGTGAAAATTCTGATTAAAATTTTTCAATCTACCAGAAAATTTATTTTTCTACTTTTTGAAAGTTTTCAACATTTTGAAAAGTATATAACTTTTCTAATTTCCATCGAAATCAAAAATTTCATTAAGATAATTTTCAATTCTTTCACCCATCTGTAAGAAACTTTCACAAAAATTTCTGAAACTGCAAGAAAAATTTTTTTCAAATTTTGAAAATGTTCTAAAATTTTTAATTTTGGTTGAAAATATCTGGTTAACGAACTTGACCTTCATTTTAAGACCCTTAAAAAGTTTACCAAAGGCTGACTCGATTGGACGAATCCTTCAAAAGTTAGCGTGGCGACAACATTCAGGTAACCATACAGACATACAGACAGACATACAGACAGACATACAGACAGACAGACACCGACAAAATTTTATGATTTTCGGACTCTGGGAGTGCCGGAACATAATGATCCGTTAAAAACCAGAGATCGAAAATTTGGACGAATACAATACAGTCTCATGAATGAGAATGTAAAAATGCAGTGACGCTCAGTATTATCAAAGCCAGCGTTTCCAAAACTTTTTTCGCACTTTCTGAAGAGCGGTAGTTTCGCCACCCTCGGATTTTTTTACAATACTGGAACCCAAGAGAGACACTGGACGCCTGTCATTCGGACGCGGATGCTTGCTTAGCGCGACCTTCCCATTGTTAGAGAATTAGAGCCGGTTGGGGAAAATGAAATTTGATAAAATAATAATAAATTAAACTGTAATAGGCTGTGTTAGGTTTGGTACATTATGACAAAAACGTTAAGAAAAAGATAGACGAAATTCTGATAATAAATTCGAGAGTCATCGCACTTTAGTTACACTGAGAGGTCCCATTTATATATTCACAAGATTTGTAAATGTTTCCTTTGTTAGTGCAGTTATCAACCGATTTTCAAGAACTTTTTTTCATTTTTCTCAAATTATTTCACGGACTCCATTCAGAAAATTGAAATTAATACTCGTTCACAAACACGCTTATTTAAACAATCGATTATTGTTTGCAACAATGTTCTCTGAAATAAGTGCGGAATGTTGCGGTTTTTTCCGCAAAGTAGTTGAATTTGCCGCTTGAAAATGTGGCAAAATCTTTAAAGCAATTCAATAAAAAAATGATTGGAATATTAAATTCTAGTTGAAAAACATGTTTTTCGGACTGAGTTTAAGGTCTGGCAAATAGAACCTTGATAAGAAGGAATGCGTACCATCCGCGTGTTTTCTATTCGTGATGAACCAATTCCAAATGGAGACAAGGTAACTGGGTCAAAAATTTCAGTGTATAAGAGCCCCAAACTCAGTACCTCGACATCATTAGGAACAGAAGGAAGTGCAATTACTGTCTCTACTAAAAGTCTCACTCCCCGATTTTTTTGTGTAATTTTTCAATTACGTCCAGGATGAATCTCCTTATCCTTACTCTGGTGTCAATTTCTGTCGGTAAGTATACGTTAAGAAATGAAATTAATAAAAACAATCCCTTTTTTTGAATCTTTCACAAGTTGCAATAAGTGTTTTTCTTACATCAATGATTCCTATATAAAATAAAGTAGTACAATTATTTTTTGGTTGCTGGAATATCAACTATTACAAGTTTATTATTAGAATTCCAGCTGTTCCATTTTGAGTTTAGGAATTCACCTCATTCAATGAAATTTTTTTTTGTAGGCGATCATTCTTCGTGATTGAACATTGCTTTTCTTCTAGTGAAAATAAATCCAGTTCATTAAAAGTACGGTCTTTTAGTCTTTTGGTTTTAGTTCTGTTCCCACACTCCCTCTCCATGAACCAAAGTTTCGTAAGACTGACGTTAGTTGCAGAATAATTTTTTTGACTGAAAATTGAACTGATTCATTTTTGTTCCAAATTCTTTTTTTAACTGAAAATCCAACTACGTGAATACAAGTTGAACAAATGTATCTTTTGGGTTAAGGATTCATCGTTTGAGTCGAAAATTCAATCAACTATTTTGTGGAAAAAGTTTGGTATCTTTGGTTAAAAATTCGCTTTTTTTAGGCTAAGAATTGATTTTCTAACTGAAAAAAGTAGTCCATTTTCGGATGAAAATCTATATTTGTGGCCAAAAATTTATTTCTGTTTTTGGATATTTAGCTAGCTTTCCGAAAATTCTTTTATTATTGTTGTATGAAAATAAAGTTTTCAACTGGAAGCTTCTGATTAAAAATTCAACCCTCTGGTAGCAAATTATTCATCTTCGCTAAACCTTCATATTCTTGTCTCAAATCTTACTGTTTCGTCGGAAATTTTATCCTTTTTGATTGGAAATCAATTTTTTAAATGAAAACGTAATGATTTTATTTTTGATTTGAAACATATTTTTAATATTCGAAAATCTTTCTACATAATTTATGGATGATCCCGAATTCAAATTATTCTTAATGGAGTATCAAACGCTTCTATTTACCATTATATATTTTTTTTAATTTTCAGGATACTCTGAAGGCGATCATTCTATGCAAATCCGTACAAGCACTGATATTCCAGCATCAGATTTAAAAAAACTTTTTGATATAGATCCAAGTATCTCGAATGAATCATGTTATAAGACTCCTAATTACGAAAATCAATCGCGGCTTTTTAAACAAGTTAAACTGGCAAATAAAGCACAAAATTTATCAGTTCCACAATTAAGAAACTTAGCAGCAGGTTTTGTCAAAGAAGTGCTACCATGCGCAAGTCCACAAGAAGTTCAGACAAAAGTGGATTACTATATTTCCACGTAAGTTCGCCTAATGTTTTACAAAAAATTGCACACTCCTTTATGAGAAGAAGTTTTCTTCCTTTCGATACGTCTATCCCAGCCCTCACTTTTTACTCCTCTTCTACTTTTCTGTGACCTTCACTACTGCCCCTTATCTACGACCCTTCCTAAATACCCCTACCATGCCTTCCGTACTCCTCTAACCCCAAATTACTTTGTATACTTCCACCTACTTCCTCTCATATCCTCCCACGCACCCCTCACATTGCATTCTTCCCCTCCCTAACTCTCCTCTATCAAGCTGTCTTTTGCTCTTCCCTCTCCCTACTGTCCTTTCCATACCATCCCTACTACCCATGTCCTACTTCCTTTCTCCCACTTTTCTCCTACATCAGACATGCCCAACTCGAGAAAATTCCCTTCGGGAACACATGTTCCGCTTCCATCTCTCTTCCTCCTAGAGAGCGGGAGTGGTGGTAAACGCTTGCGAGAATCTCTCCTCTGTGGCGTACGCGTCTACCACGCTCATGCGTCTACCACCACTCCCGCTCTCTAGAAAAAAGAGTGGTGGACGCGGAAAACGTGTTCCCGAAGGGAAGTTCCCCGAGTTGGGCATGTCTGAACTAAAGAAAAGTTTATTGGACTAAGAGTCAATGAATATCTTACTATGATTTAATGCAACTTTCTTTTATGCTTGAGGGTTCAAGTTATTTTGATAAGAATTAAAATCGTTTTTTAATGAAATTCTAATGATATATGAAATTCCATTACATGAAAAATCATGTTTTCCCTTCAATTCCAAAACGTGGTGCACGCACAGCGCGCAGTATATGATGCTAATGTTTGAATTAATTACATATCGATTCACTTTCAGCGGTAGGCATCAACCGTAGAGTCGTAAAAGAGAGTGGCAAGTGAACCAAAGGATAAAACTCGTATGACGACTTCTGATCATTCTACAATATAATTATAACCTTTTATTATTATAAACTAACACTGTGGTCTAGTATAAGGTTTCAAACAAAACATAACTGAATACATTTTTTTTCAAATTGACATTCTCGCCTATAGACCATAGGCATACTCAAGTCCGCTGTATTACACATGGGTATTTCTGAAATATTCATTTTGTAGGTACAACAAAAAAATACAAACAATACAAAACAAATACAAAAAAAAATTTAGGAAATAAGTACTAGCGAAGACATTTTAAAGACAGGCGCGATTGAGTTTTTTTAGGGATAATTTGTACATCTAGTTTAATTAACTGTATCAATAGAAATATATGTAGCATTCAATAAAGTGTTATTACGGTATCTCAATCTGCAGTTTCCTCGTTTAAAAAAATTTTCTCTTTGGTTATTATTAGAAATACCTCATCTGTTATAATTAACTGAGCTGGTCAAAAACTCATTTATATGATACAAGAAAAGAAGGCTAGCGGAATTATTGGAAAATAATTCAAAAGGGTTTGTGAAACTGCATATAAGGTGATGAATAATAATTTCCGTAAAAGTTAACAATGATAATTTAAGAAAAATTATTTTTCATTGAAATTGCCCGAGAATAAGGTATTGGTACTTTTAAAACCGGATATGAATCATTAAATAAGAATTTTCTGAATATTTATCAACAATTTATGTAAAAACATATCTCAATGAAATGTAATCACAACATTATATTTTACTTTGTTATTAGTTTATTAATGAAACAATATTTAATTGTTCAAATTTGTCAATCAGCCAATTCATGAATCTTTAATTGTCCTCAACGTTATATATTGCAGAATATTTACGTTTTGAATATTCTCTTTCTTGGACATTTGTCAAGGCCGAAAAAGAAGAAAATTAATAATTAATGAAATTAATAATCAATGGAATTAATCAAATTTCCGAAGAAACAACTATTCAGAATACAGGATTTCCGCAATCATGAAATTCTAGAATTGCAGGATTGGAGAGGAGTAGAATTCCCCAATTTTTGTAATTTCGGAAGTTTCAGTTATTTTGGAAATTTGAGTAATTTTGCAAATTCGAGTAAATTTGAAAAATGAAGTAATTTCGGAAATTTGAGTAATTTTGGAAACTCCAGTAATTTTTGAAATTTTTGTAGGAGAAGATCTTAAATTTCAAAATACTCATTTTTTATAGTTTAAATATTCCTGTCGTACTTCAAAATGTATTTTTAGGGAAATAGTTCGATCAAATTGATCAGAATTCCGTGTGAATTTATATGAATGTAGCATAAGTTCATGAAAATTGAACAAAGTTGAAAAAATCAAAAAATTTCCATTAAATGAAGGTAATTTCGATAAATAAATTAAATAATAAATAATAATATAAATATATTATATATGATGATAATAATAAATGAATAGAATGAATAATTAATAACTGTGAATTTTTTTAAGATCCGACTGAATCGAAGTCAATCAAGAAACTAATGAAATCATATTAGCCCCAAATCTATGAGAATTTTTAGATATCAAATGTATTTTTTAAAATTATTTTTTGAATTGGTAATAATAAAATGGATAAATTCTCCCAAAATTATTGTTATTTTTTATTCACACAATAAGTTGAAAAAAATGATTGAAAAACAATTTTTTCTATTATTTAAATTCCGAAATTGTTAAATATCAGGGCTTTTATAATTTCGGACATTTTTTGTTTCTAATATTTTCTTTTTTGGGCTTCTGACTGAGTCAAAATTTTATTTTCCAGGATTTTTACGTCGTGCCAGGAAACTAGTAATTGATTTATGGAAATAATGCAATTCCTGCTAAGGGAAATACTCCGGATATAATAATTCCGGAAATAAAATTGCAGACAAAAAATTTTGAATGATAAAATTCCCAAATATGGGAAATTTAAAACAATGTTAAATTATAAGTCCAAAAATAATAAAGAACACATTTGTTGAATGAACCTATTTCTTGCATTATGTATGATTCCATATTTGATTATTTATTCATTGCATTAACGTAAATATTCAATACGGAAACCGCTTGTTCCATATTCTCTTGATGGAAGGTAACTCAGTTTCATCAAATTTTTAAAAACATATTTTTCTGAAACGAAGGTGACATTATTTCTTATGGCCTACTTCAATCGTTTCGTCATTCTATTCGCTTCGAATTATTCGACAATTTTAGTTATTATTATGATTATTATATTATAAATATTTAATTGTAATTGAATTATTATAATGATACGATAATAGTAGTATCTATTATAATTTTTTCTCTAACATAATTCGGAACTTTACGGAAATGTGCAATAAACATTTTTTCTTTTTAGAGAAAAAAGATACATTTTCAATTAAAAAGATTATTTTTAACTGAAATGATGAACCCTCAACAGAAAAAAATTGAATTTTACTGAATAGTAGAATTTTCAAACATTCAATTATTCAAATATTCTTCCTGAGCTTGTCTAGTCCTCTCGATTGTTCGGGATGACAAGAAGCAGTTTAATCTCTAATCAGATAGTTTGATCCTCTTTGGAAGAAAAAATCATTCTTGGTTTTGTTTTGAAAAATTTCATTTCATTCTTCAATCAGAAATATTAACTTTTTCCGGAAAAATGGAACGTAATTTTCAGAAAAAGTTGAATAGTTTCATTTTCAGCTAGTTACAAAATTAATTTTCAACTTAAAAAAACAATAGTTTTTAATAAAACTGTTGACATTTTGAACAAGCAAATGTATGTTTCACTAAACTAATAATTCTTAGAAAAAATGAATTTTTACCGAAACAGTTATATTTTTTACAATTTTATAAAAAAAATGAATCTCGAACAAAACAGTTCAGAGATGAATTTTACATTGTGATAATGAATCTGCAACCAAAAAAGGTGAATTTTTAACACAGCAATTTGAATTAAAGAGATGCGCCAAGGTTTATTAGAAGAAAGGGAAACTTAATGACATCCCCAAACACCCTGAGCTCGTTCAAAGAAGCGCTGTACAACACCTTTACGCTGGAGAGGCCTATGCATACCTGGGCGTGCCACAGAGCCGCATTCAGGACGTTACATCCATAAAAGATACTCTCTGATGCAGATAAAAACGTCTCGTCCGACGGATATGATCTTCCGAACTGTCGGCGAGAAACCGGCGAGATTTCGGGACGCAAAAGGTTTTGCAGATGAACAAAAGCATGCACTTTGAGTCTTCTGTTCCACGACTTTTCATCTCACGCCGCCTAGGTGATCGCGGAATACTGCATCTTGAATGTCTTTACAACAGGATTATTCTGGCGACAGCACATATAGTTGCAAATGGACAAGACCTTCTTTTAAAAATGGTCAGGAAGTACGAAGAAGGCCTGGATTAAGAAAGCACAAGAGAAAAACATATCAAGACGGTGTCATTTCCACTCTTACATACCGTCGCCACATTTTGAGCCAAGACATGTCCGATGACAGCTGCAGAGCGTGTCATGCACACCCCGAGCATCTAGGACACATACTATCTAGTTGTCTAACTCATGCGGGAACGACCTACAATTAGAGACACAACGCGGCACTGAGAGATCTTCATTACCATCTCTGTCACTCTTACGGCATTAGCCCAAATACCGCTCCGCTAAACGCTCCTAGGGAAATAGAGTCAATTGTCAAAAATAAGAAGTGCCACCTATACTGGAGCTCCATATTCTCGACAATTGTTTCTGTTGCGCACCCAGGGCCCGACATATGCGAGAGTATATATTGTGACGGGGTAATTTGGACCCCGCACAAATACAGTTAAAAATGTTACAATTTAGCTAAAAATTTGATGTGGGATATGAGTTGAGAGCCACGAATCACAATTACAGTTTCGTAATAACAATCACGATACTAGCCAAGAATATAAGAGTTCTATGGCTAGTCTTCAAGGAAACCATGAAAATTATTATCAATAAAATATTGCTTAAAAGACAACAAGAAACACATTACCTGTCAAAACTAGGGAGGTTAGGTCATCCGACCGGAACCCAAATACTTGCCAGACCACAGGGTTCCAAATTATAACAAGCTTAATATTCCTGCTGATTTTTGCTTCGTATTATTTTCTTCGTTTCATATTTCAACTCGAGTGACAAGGGTGGATCTACCACCCCACATAACAATAACAACAACTGTCAGTTCATACGAGGGTGCCTGCACGGGAGATCTGCTGTCGCCAAGGACTAAGAAGAGGAGATTTTCCTGGCGCATGCGTAGTGGGCGGGATTCTCATACGTACAAGAGCGCTCGGAAAAACTAGGAGCAAGCTGGCGCAGAGAATCTGGCGCTCCGACTCCTATGAGAGGGAGAACGGGGACGCCAGTCTTGAAGTATTCATTTGTGACTATAAGCTTAAGTGGCACGCTTCACCTGTCAAAGCCTAAGAGCGAAGGATTGAGGGATACCTGGTGAAAGAATTTTTTTTTGTAAATTACGAGGTTAGATCTATTAGAATACTTTCCTGAATTGGCTTACGCCAAGAACCCAAACCATTTTCGCGGAGCTGGTAGGACTACCAGTGGCAGTTCCTCGAGCAGTGCCAATTTCTCTCTTGAATCCTTGGTGAGTGCGTTGGTTAAGTTAGTGGATAAACTGGACACCAGGGCCTCTTCACAGGATAAGCCTAATTCAGGAAGTGGCAATCAAGCCAGAAATAGTAATGAATCCAATCTCAAAACCAATAAGGGCGAGACTCACAGTGAGGATGGCTGGGCGCAAGCCTCAGCTGAGCCTGATTTCTCAAGACGGAGTCCACATTCAAGAAAGAGTGCCCATCCCAAGGCTGAACCACCCTGTTTCAATTGTGGTGGGGCGGATCACGGTTGGAGAAACTGTGAAACGCGATGGGGCAAGTTTTGCCATAATTGTGGTCAGGGAAAGCACTAAAGAAGGGTTGTCTCAGGGTCGACGCGACTCCTCTTTTTTCAAGGCAGAACCTCATTTCTGCTATTAGTGATATACCTGAATCAACCCCTCCAAATTCGACTACTATACCTGAAGTAACTCAGAACTCACCTTCTGAAATTGAACTTGAATTGACTCAGGATTCATCTTCTAAAACTAAACCTGAGTTAACTCAGAACTCATTTTCTGAAATGAACCTAAATTAACTCATAAATTGTCTTCTGAAATTCAGTTTTCAGTAATTTATCTTCAACTCATGAAGCGGGGAGGGAGACCTCCCCACCCTCAGTCGCTAAATTGAATTCGGGAACTCATGTTCCCACTCATTCTGCAAAATCGCTCTTTCGTTCTAAATCATCCGCATCTTTGAGTGCTGGAGTTACCAAATTCTCAGATGTTCAGGGGACGAAGGGGCAGCTCAATAACAACTATTCTGAAACTACGCTTGATTTTCTATCAGGGAATTGGTACCAATTTGAGACCCTACGTCAGTATAACGATAGGGGGTACTGAAATCCATTAATTGGTAGACACGGGTTCATCTAGAACTTATCTTAGGTCAGTAGGGTTACAGATACTCGGTTCTGGTGTCTACAAGATTGATTACTCGAAGGCATGCGCTGTCATGATGGCCAATGGCACTATTGAGTCTGTCATTGGCGAAGCGTGTCTGCCGGCCACCTTTTCAGGAACCACTCATTTAGTTAATTTTAGATCATACCTGGGCGAACTGATACTTGAGTACTAGGCATGGACTCTCCGGAGAAGTTCGGTTTCGTTCTGGACTTGTGTGACAATCAGTTGTGGTGGGCTGATAAGCCGATCATAAAATTTGCGTTTGGTCCCGCAGGCGAGGATGAGATCATCACTTGTAAAGGCATCGCATTGCTGGGTGAAACGGAGAAAGTTAGGTTAGGCCAGTTTTTGAAGGGTATAATACAACCGAGACCAGATAAATTACCCGCCGCGAAATTTGTCGAGCATGTGAGCGACACGCAAGGGAATCCTCCTATTCGTCAGAGGAATCATTATATGTCACCAAAAGTGTGTGACGCGTTAATCGCCGAAGCGAAAATGTTAACTGAGCAAGATCTAATCGAGCCTTCAAGTAGTGAGTGGTGCAGCCCGGTGGTAATGGCCCATAAGCCAAACGGCAATTACCGTCTGTGTATTGATTTTCGACGGGTTGTTGAGGTTTCGAAGAAAGATGCATACCCGATTCCGCTCATGCCGGAAATTTTTGACCGCTTGAATTCCTCTCGATACATCTCAACCCTATATCTGAACAAAGTTTATCATGAGATCCCTCTCAGTGACGATAGTAAGCCAATCACGACGTTTACTATCCCAGGAAAAGGGCTGTACCAATTCAGCGCATGCCGTTTGTTCTCACCGGGGCTCCAGCAACCGTTCAACGGTTGATGGACAAGGTCTTCACCCCGGATATGGGACCACACGCATTTGCGTACGTAGACGACGTGATCGTCGTCGCTCAAACCTTTGACGAACACTTGTATTGGTTGGAGCGGACCATTAGGCGTTCAAATTAAGTGGGACTGACGCTCAGCCAAGACAAGTGTAAATTGTGTCCGTCCCATACTTGTATATCCTCAACCCAGAAATGTTAAACAAGTGAGACGTTTCATAGGGGCTACCTTATGGTATAGGCGATTCATCAAAGACTACTCTAGAGTCTGTGAGCCACCCACTCGTCTAACCAAAAAAATTATAACTTCTCTAGGGGAGACGAGCAGGAAGAGGCATTCTGGACTCTAGAATCAGCCTTGGTGTCATCGCCTGTATTAGCGTACCCCGACTTCAATCTACCATTCTGCGTCCAAACGGACGCAAGTGATTTTGGTTTAGGGGTTGTGATCACCCAAATTCAAGACAAGCACGAGCATGTGATCGCATACGCTAGTCGAGTTATGTCCAAGACGGAGCGGAACTACTGGACAACCGAGAAAGAGTGCCTGGGCATAGTATGGGCCATCAGAAAGTTTTGGTATTACCTCGAAGGGTACCACTTTTCAATGGTGACGGACCACAGTAGCCTCCGATGGCTATACAATCTCAAAATTCCGACAGCGCTGGGCGTGGGATCTCCTAGGATATAGCTTAGAAATTTTCCATCAAAAAGGATCGATGCACCAAATGCCGGATGCACTATCCCGTATGTTCGAGGATGGAGAAATCGACCATATTGCGGCTATTATGCCTGTCGAGGATTAGTGGTATGCAAGGCGGCGTCAGGAGGTGTTGAAGTCACCCAGGAAGTACCATGGTTGGAAGATGGTAAACGGAGAGCTCCTTAAGTATTGGAATAATCTGCTGTTAGAGGACATCATAGACGACTATGATGCTTGGAAACTGGTTTGCCCAACTGGTTTGCCCAATATTAGAGATACATTGGATCAATTAGGGGGCGCTCAATACTTCTCTATTCTAGATTTGGCTTCAGGTTTCCACCAAATATCTATGGATCCTGACTCCATTTAAGAAACTGCTTTTTCCCCTCCATATTCTCATTTGGAATGTACCAGAATGCCACGTCATTTTCTAAGGAAAGAAATAACTCATTTAGGTCACGTGATCACACCAAACGGGGTAAAACCCGACCCTCGAAAAATAATTGAGGTGAAAGAATTCACAATTCCCAAAAATGAAAAATAATACGTCAAACAATTCCTGGGCTTGGTAGGATATTATAGGAGATTCATTCCTAAATTTGCAAAATGATGCTGAATTAAATCATTGTGTAACAGAAAAAGAGCTTTTGGCTGTTGTTTTTTGTGTTGGGCATTTTATACCGTATCTTTATGGTCGTATGTTTTTACTGATAACCGATCATAGGCCTTTGGTGTGGTTAGATAATCGAAAGGATCCTGTTCTTATGTTGGCCCGCTGGAGAATCAAATTGAGCGAGTATATTTATTAAATTATTTACAGACCTGCATGAATAAATTATGCTGCTGATGCTCTTTCTAGAAACCCTGTCTTCAAGGATGAAGTTTCATCATCTACTGGGGGTAGCAACGGAGAATTCCCTCTGATAGCTGCAGATCATGAGGTCCTTATTTATGAATAAATAAGGCACATGCAACAATCTGGGCGAAAATTCAGTTTTTTCAATCGAAAATTAATTTTTCGAAACGAAAATGTAACTATTCGATTTTTTGTTAAAAACTGATGTTCTTCATTCAACAATTGAACTATTTTGTTCAAAACTTATCTCATTTTTATTTTGGTTTTTCGGAAAAAAAATGTTGTCGTGAGTTACGATTCTTGGGATTTCTTATCTTTTTTGCGGCTTTGGAACCTCATAAACACCACGAAAAAAATATTTCTCATAAATAAAAAATGATAACATGTTTCTTTGGTTTACTCTGAAGAAATTTCAGGTTCGAATCAATACAAAAAAACATGTCTTAGTACATGTAAAAAAAATGTAAATGAGGCAAAATTTTTTGTTTAATTATTACAATTTTTAATTGTCAATTTCAAAAATACAACTGAAGACATTTACCGATTAAAAAATTTGTATTTTGACTTATTTTGGAATTCGACCCACAAATTGTAACTCAAACCATTCGACTAATTTTAGTATTTTCACTTCGTTCTACTGAATAGAGCAGTTTTAAATTTGCATTGAATGTATCCAATTTTTAAAAATAAATTCTTTAATGGCATAAATTATTGAAAAATCATTGAAATTTTTTTAAAAAATGTAACGTTTGATATAAAAATATTGTTTATTCTTTTCGACATGTAAAAATAAATTTTTAATCTTTCCCCTCTTATTCCTCTTTTTCGTGAGAAAATTACCCTATTTCCCCTTTTTTGAGCTCCTTTCGCGCTGTGAACCCTGTATTAAAAATTAATTTTTTAAACTAAAAATTTAACTCAATTTCTTATCGAGATTGTTTCTAATACAAATTTAATCTTTTTGGTAAAAAATTCAGTTGTTCAGTTGAAAATTCATTTTATTTGCTCAAAAACTTATTTCTCTAACTAAAAATTAAACTATTCTATACGTTGTTAAAAATGAATGTTTTTTAGTTGAAAATTCATCCATTTAGTTTGAAATTTATCTTTTTTTTCTGGTAGAAAATCAACCTTTTTGGTTGAAGACGCAACTATTGGGTTGAAAATTCCATTAAAAATAAAAAATATAAAAACCCACGAGGTCGACTAAAATTTTAATTGTGAACACAACTTCCTGGAGGAAGATTTATTTAAAATACTTGACTAACGGTATTACTTCTAAAAATGACGAAAGCTTCGATAGAGCTTTGGTGGAAAATTAATCTTCTTGGTTGAAATTTCCATTTCTACAGTTGAGAATTATTTTTTATATTGAAAATTAATTTTTTTAAATAAAAATGTGCCAAATAATTTTTTGAACTAAAAATTTAAATACAGTCCTTCTTTCAATGTTTTTTTGTAGCTATTACATCATTTTTTTATATAAAATTAATCTTTTTGGTTGAAAATTTAGCCAATTGGTGAAATGTGTTTTTGTTTTTGTTTGAAGATGCATTATTTTAGTGGCAAGTTCATTTCTTTTGTTGAAAATTGTACAAATTTTATTGAAAATATGTTGTTTTTTTTTTTTCTAAAAAATAATTTTTACAACGAAAAAGGTAGCTACTTCATTTTTACGAGAAAATTGATATTTGCAAATTGAAAATTTACTTAGTTTTCAAAATCATTTTCTCTTCCATGAGAAATTCAATTATTTATGTTATTTATGTAGAAAATTCATATTTTATTGTTATAAATTCAACCTCGTTTTCAAACATTAGTCTTCGGGGATCTACCGCTACATATTTTTAAAAATGTGCTGAAAATTGCGAAAATCACAGGAAAAAATTAAAAAAATATATATTTTGCACTTGAGACAAAAATAAAGTTGACGTGTGTCTCAGAAAAAAATGTGTACAAAAATTAATAGGGGTAGCTACCCTTAAACACTTTTTATTTTGTGTCTGTGATAATATATACTTTCCATACACAAAAAAATAGGGAAATTATTTTGCTAACGAAGGAAGTGAAATAGAGTCCATCCAACATGAATACAAAAATTATGCGGGAGTAAACCACCCCTGCATATTTTTAAAAATAATGGAACTTTCGATTTTTCATTATTTTTTGTGCGATCAAAATTTGATTTTTCAATTTTTCGAAGAAAATTCAAGAAGTTGTCATCATGATTTTATAGGGTTTCCAAAAAGCAACGTTTTTCTTCATTTGACTTTTCTTATATCCTGCGTTGTTTGGCTTCAAATGTTCATTTTCGTTTTTCTTTTATTTTGAAAATGCTATAAATCCGATTAGAAAAAAAGAGTATTCTACCAAAAAGATCAAATTTTCAATAAAAAAAGTTCACTTAATACCCAAACATGGTATATTTTTCAACTACGAACGTAACAGTCCCATTTTCAGTTAACAAACCTAATTGGCAACGAACAAAAAAAGAATTTCAACAAAATGGAGAAATCTTCAACTAGTGTCAGAAAGGGTGTTTAGGCAATAGAGAAAAGGAAATTTCCATTAGAATGTTGAATTTTGGAATCAAAAAGACGAACCCTCTAAGGAAGCATTGAATTTTCTATCGCCAAATAATTATATTTCTTAGGCATTCCTTCAATTCCTAAGAAAGAAATTGAATTCTCAACCAAAAATTATTTCTCATCCAACGAAGAAAAATATAATATAATATAAATATTTTTAATGAAAAAATTATTGGAATATCAAATTCTAGTTGAAAAACATGTTATTCAGACTGAGTTTACGGTCTGATAAGAAAGAATGCGTACCATCCGCATTTTTCCTATTAGTGATAAACCCATTTTAAGTAGAGGCAAGGTGACTGTGTCAAAAATCTCAGTATATGTGGCCCCAACTCAGTACCTCGACATCATTAGGAACAGAAACAAGTGAAATTACTGTCTCTACTAAAAGTCTCACTCTCCGATTTTTTGTTGTAATTTTTTAATCACGTCCAGGATGAAGATCTTCATCCTTACTTTGGTGGCAATTTCTGTCGGTAAGTATACGTGAAGAAATTGAATTAATTAAAACAATTTCTTTTTTTGGGTCTTTCACAAGTTGCAATATATATTTTTCTGACATCGATGATTCGTGTGTAAAATAAATTTGTTTATTGTTGAAATATCGACAGTTACAATTATCAAACCGTTAAGCCATTTCCCTTCCGGGGTAGTACAATTATTTTTTGGTTGCTGAAATATCAACTATTACAAGTTTATTACTAGAATTCCAGCTGTTCCATTTCGAGTTAAAAAATTCATCCCATTTGATGAAAAATTTTATTTATTTTTTGGTAGAAAATCATTCTTCATGATGGAACATTCCTTTTGTTTTGATGAAAATGAATCCAGTTCATTGAAACTGCGGTCTTTTAGTCTCTCGGTTTTTTGTCCATTATCGGTTGAAAATCTATATTTGTGACCAAAAATTTATTTTTTGGTTTAGATATTCAGCTGCAGTTTCCAAAAACTCTTTTCTAAATGTTGTATAAAAATAAAGATTTCAACTGAAAGCTTTTGATTAGAGATTTAACTGTATTATTTTAAAATTTAACCATTTGTTCCAAAATTTTTGTATTTTGATGGAATTTTGTGTTTTAGCCAGACAATTGACGTTTCTTTGTTAGGAAATTCAGCCAGGTGGTTGAAAAATCCTTTTTTCTTTCTTTGTTGAAAAATCCTTTTTTCTTTCTTTGTCGAAAAATCCTTTTTTCTTTCTTTGTTGAAAATAAGTTTTTTAAATGAAGAAGTATTATATTTTTCAATGAGAATGTACCTTTCTTAGTTTAAAATTCAACTACGTGATTGAGGATCAATTTATTTTGACGAAAATCAGCCCTTCTGGTGGCAACTTATTCATCTTCGCTAAACCTCCATAATCTTGACACAAATCTAACTCTTTTTCTTGGGAAATTTCATCCTTTTTGATAGGAAATTAATTTTTTCTATATACAAATGTAACGATTTCATTTTTGAGTTAAAACATATTTTTATTATATGAAAATTCCAATTTCACTTGAACGGATTGAATTTCTGCTAGATTTTCTTCTATGTTGTATGGTAATATAGTTTTTTTTTAGTAGAAATTTCACCCACGTAAGATTTTTTAGTTCTGCACACTCACTCATGGAAAATAGTATAATTTTATCAAATCCCGCACGCGACAAGCGCTTTTAGATAATTTATGGATGATCCCGAATTCAAATGTATTTTTCCTAATGGAGTATCAAACGCTTCTATTTACTATTATAATTTTTTTCTAATTTCCAGGATACTCTGAAGGCGATAATCCTAATCAGACCCCCGCAATCACTGAAAGGCTAGCATCAGATTTGAAAAAACTTTTTGATATAGATCCAAGTCCCTCGAATGGATCATGTCATAAGACTCCTAATTACACAAAGCAAGCGTGGCTTTTAAAAGACGTTAGACAGGCAAATAAAGCACGGAAGCCAGTTCCAGAATTGAGAAACCTAGCAACAGTTCTTGTCAAAGAAGTGCTAAAGTGCGCAGGTCCACACACTATACAGAAAAAAGTGAATTTCTATATTTCTACGTAAGTTCGCCTAATGTTTTATATAAAATTGCACACTGCTTTTTGAGAAGAAGTTTTCTTCCTTTCAACACGTTTATCCCAGCCCTCACATTTTACTCCTCTTCTGCTTTCGTGTGACCTTCACTACAGCCCTTCATGTGCTTCCTCCTACTTCCTCGCATATCCTCCTTCACCCCACTCAAATTGCATACTTCCCCTCCCTAACTCTCCTCTATCAAGCTGTCTTTTGCCCTTCCCTCTCCTTTACTGTCCTTTCCATACCATCCCTACTACCCATGTCCTACTTCCTTGCTCCCACTTTTCTCCTACATCAGAATTGCCCAACTCGGGGAAATTCCCTCCGGGAACACATGTTCCGCTTCCACCTCTCTTTCTCCTAGAGAGCGGGAGTGGTGGTAAACGCTTGCGAGAATCTCTCCTCTGTGACGTACGCGTCCACCACGCGCATGCGTCCATTCCCTCTCCCGCTCTATAGGAAAAAGAGAGGTGGACGCGGAACATGTGTTCCCGGAGGGAATTTCCCCGAGTTGGGCATGTCTGTCCTACATCCTCTCCCATTCAACACTGTCTGTCCCATAAGTTCCACTTCTCCTATCCCTCACCTGCTCGCCCATCCAATACTTTCCTTCTGGTGCAGTCTGTCCCCTTGTTCTCATTTGCCTTCTCTCTACTTACACTCCCCTCTCCTATCGCGTCAGCCTACTAATGCTACTACTCAATGAAGTTTCTATTGGAACGAAGAATTTTTATTCAACCAACAAATTTCTTCTAATGAACAGAAATTGCTTTGAACTAAAGCAGACATGCCCAACTCGTGGAAATTCCCTCCGAGGACACATGTTCCGCTTCCACCTCTCTTTCTCCTAGAGAGCGGGAGTGGTTGTAAACGCTTGCGAGAATCTCTCCTCTGTGACGTACGCGTCCACCACGCGCATGCGTCCACCACCTGTCCCGCTCTCTAGGAGAAAGAGAGGTGGACGGGGGACGGGAAGGGGCGGTAAACGCTTGCATGGATCTCGAGAGGAGGAGAGATCCTCGCAGGCGTTTTCCACCACTCCCGCTCTCTAGAAAAAATAGTGGTGGACGTGGAACGTGTGTTCCCGAAGGGAATTTCACCGAGTTGGGCATGTCTGAACTAAAAAAAAAGTTTATTGGACTAAGACTCAATGAATACCTTAATATGATTCAATGCAACTTTCTTTTATGCTTGAGGATTCAAGTTACAGGGTGAAAAAAAATAAGTGTATACAAACTTCCACACACGATTCAAAAAACACAATTACTTCGCACCCATTGCATGAATTTTTTTCTTATTCTATGAATATGTGGTACATGAAATTTTGTTGTTTTAATGTGTCAGGTTCATTTTAGTTGCTTACTCCACCATGTCAAATGATCGTATAGCGATTGTAGCATTGCATCAGTTGGGCAAACGCAATTGTGAAATCGCACGGGAGCTCGGCATTGCACGTTCACTAGTTTGACGTGCAGTAAAACGGTTTAAAGAGCTTGGCCATGAAGGTGAACGTCCAGGAAGAGGAAGAAAACGTACCGTCAACACTTCCAGAACCCATCAAATCAAAAAACGAGTAATGCGTAATTCCAATATTTCTATGAGAAAAGTAGCTCGCGAGACGGGTATTAATCGTAAGTCGGTGCGTCTCATAGCAAAAAATGAACTTGGACTCCATCCTTACAAGCTGCGAAAAGGCCAGCTCCTGACCGAAGAAAACAAGCTTGTACGGCTTCAAAGATGTCGCTTGCTTTTTCGCCGAGCCGCAGGTCTGCGCTGGGAAAAAATTGTCTTCTCAGATGAGAAGCTCTTTACTGTTGAGCAAGTGCACAACCGACAAAACGATAGGAATTGGTCCACAGAAGCTCCTGGACCATCATCTGTCATAGAACATCGACAAAATCCTGTATCTGTTATGGTGTGGGGTGGGATATGCGCCAGTGGAAAGACACCCCTGATTTTTGTCGAAAAAGGAGTCAAAATCAACAAAGATGTCTATTGCAAAGATATTCTGGAGGATGTAGTACTTCCTTGGGCCCAACAGCACTTTGGCGATGAAGAATGGACGTTTCAACAGGACTCGGCTCCAGCTCACAGGGCAAAAAAGACCCAAGATTGGTGCAAGGCTCATTTTCCAAATTTCATCACACCTCAAGAATGGCCACCGTACTCACCGGATCTCAATCACATGGACTATAGCATATGGTCAATTTTAGAGGCAAGGGTCTGTGCTACACGGCACAAAACTTTGGAGTACCTAAAGCGAACGCTGCTTCAAGAGTGGGATCGAATAACAGTGGAGGAGCTGCGGCCCGTAGCAGAGAATTTTGTAAAGCGATTAAGGTTGTGTATTCGTGCTAAAGGTGGTCACTTCGAAACTTAGTTGTTGATAGTATTACTTAGGCATTGTATAATTACATTCTATCGTTTGTTTTTCATTTTCGTTCATTATAAATTTTTCTCACTCAAAAATGTTGTATACACTTATTTCTTGTCACCCTGTATTTGATGGAAATTAAAATCGTTTTTGATTGAAGTGATGCGCAGTTTATGATGCTAATGTTTAAATTACATATCGATTTACTTTCAGCGGAAGATTCCTCCATTAGAGTGGATCACGAGAATGGCAACTGAACCAAAGGATAAAACACGTATGACGACTTCTGATCTTTCTAAAATATAATTATAACCTTTTATTATTATAAACTAACACTATGGTCTAGTGTGAGGTTTCAAGCGAAATATAACTTAAGTCCGCTGTATTACACACGGGATTTTCTGAAATATTCATTGTGTACTACAAAAAAAAAATACAAAAAAAAATACAAAAAAGAATCTAGGCAATAAGTACTATTAAAACATTTTGAAGACAGGCGCCATTGATTTTTTTTTTAAGTGAAAATTGCGGAATCTAGTTTATTGGACTGTATTAATAGAAATATATGTAGCATTCAATAAAGAGTTATTACGATACCTCAATCTGCATTTTCCTCGTCTGAAAAGACTTGCTCTTTGGCTCTTATTAGAATTACCTCATCTGTAATGATTAACTAATAGAGCTGGTCAAAAACTCATTTATATTATACAAGAAGAAAAGGCTAGCGAAATTATTGAAAATAATTTGAAATGGTTCGCGAAACTGTATATAAAGTAATAACTAATGATTTCCGTAATGGCTAATAATGATAACTGTATAAAAAATTTATTTTTCACTGAAATTGCCCGAAAATAAGGTAATAGTACTCTCAAACTGGATATGAAACATTGAGTAAGAATTTTCTAAATAGTTATTAACAATTTATGTAAAAACATATCTCAATAAAATGAATAAATTGTAAGATTAGAAAGAAATAAAATTCCCCGCAGTTTATGATAGTACCGAAATGAAAAGTTCCAGACAACAGAAAATTATAGAGATAAAATTTCCGACACATAAATAATTTCAAATAATAAAATTTCTGATGCCCAAAAAATTAAAAAAGGATTAAATTATAAAATAATGAATAACATATCATACAAAGTTTTCCATCATACAGCGGAAACCTTAGTTTTTGTAATTTCGAAAATTTCAGTAATTTCGGAAATTTCAGTAATTTTTGAAACTCCAGTAATTTTTGAAATTTTCGTAGGAAGAGATCTTAAATTTTAAAATACACATTTTTCATAGTTCAAATATTCCTGTCGTACTTCAAAATGTATTTTTAGCAAAATGATTCGATCAAATTAATCAGAATTTCATGTGACTTTTTATGAATTTAACATAAATTCATGAGAATTGAACGAAGTTTAAAAAATAAAGAACTTTCATTAAATTCAGTAAAATAGAAGTTAACAGAATTTGGGACAAATTCCAGAGAATTTGAGTGGATTAAAAAAATTATTCAGAATAAAAGATACTAACAAAGTGCAAGAGGATTTAAGGGAAGATAAGGGAATGAAGGTAATTTTGATTAATAAATTGAATAATAAATAATAATATAAATATATTTTACATGATGATAATAATAAATGAATATCAGATGTTATTTTTGATTCACACAATAAGTTGAGAAAAATTGAGCTTTGCTTTGTTTTGAATATCTCCTTTTTTGGGCTTCTGACAAAGTCAAAATTTTATTTTGTAGGATTTTTTCGTCGTTCCGTGAAACTAATAATTGACACAGGAACATTTCTGAACTATTAAATTCCTGAATAGGAAAAATTAAAAAATCGTTAAATTAAAAAACCAAAGATAATAAATAATACATTTATTTAGTGAACGTATTTTTTAAATTTCAGTATTGTTTGCTATTGGATTATTTATTTATTCCATTAACAAAAATATTCAATGCGGAAACCATTTGTTCCAGATTCTCTTGATGCAAGGTAACTCGTCTCAACGATAACACATTCTCGTGTGTAAACATCACATTTTTGAAAAAAACATATTTTTCCGAAACGAAGGTGACATTATTTCTTATGTCCTACTTCAATCGTTTCTTCATTTTTATCACTTCAGATTATTCGACAATTTTAATTATTATTGTGATAATTATATTATTAATATTTAATTCTTATTGAATTATTATATTACTATGATAATTATAGTATCCATTATAATTTCTTTACATACATGATTAAGAATTTTACGAAAACGTGCAATGAACATTTTTTCTTTTCCAACAAAAAAGATACAGTTCCAGTTAAAAAGTGAATTTTTAACTAGAATGATGAATCTTGAACAAAGAAAATTAACTTTTTCTGAATAGTAGAATTTTCAACCATTCAATTATTCAAATATTTTTCATAAGCTTGTGCAGTCCATCCGATTTTGCGTGATCGAGTGTAGAAATTTTCAGTGGAAAATTTATTTTCAACAAATAGAAAAAAAAACTTCCAGGAAAATGGAACGTAATTTTCAGCAACAGTTGAATAGTTTCATTTTCAGGTAGTTACAACACTAATTCTAAACCAAAAAAAAAACAACAGTTTTTTATAAAATAGTTGACACTTTAATCAAGAAAATGTATGTTTCACTACATTAATAATTCTTAGAAAAAATGAATTTTCACCGAAATAGTTGTATTTTTAATTAAACATATACATTTACAAGTCGGAAAATCAATTTTCTGCCTGAAAGTACAATTTTCTCAAAATAAAGAAAGAAATCTTAAACAAAACAGTTCAATCTTCAACCAGAAAGATGAATTTTGCACTAAAACGATGAACTTTTAACCAAAGAAAACGAACTTTCAGCAAAGAAGTAGTAAGTTGACTTTCTAACTGAAAATTATTCATTTTTCAACTAAAAATGTAACAGCCCCATTATCAGTTAACAAACCTAATTTTCATCAAACAGAAGAAAAGAATTTCGACGAGATAGAGAAATTTGTATCTTACGTAAGAGCGATTTTTCAGGCAATGAAGAATAACAATTCTCAGCAAAAGATGATCTTTCAGTCAATAAAGAGAAATATAGTCATCCAAAATGTAGAACTCTCAAGCCAAAAGAACTACTTGTGCTGCAGAATGGTTGAATTTGCAGCTGCTGAATATGGTTACAATAATTAATAAGCAGTCGCGGATAATTGTCCAACCGTGCCGAAAGCTGAATGGCACCTGGGTAAGTTGTCTTAAACAGTCTCTCTGGGATACCGGGCGACCTCTCAGAGTACCAGCCTTATCCTCGCACGTTGAGCTCTACAAGGATGGATAAACCTTTTCCCTAGCTACTCGTGGGAACAACATTGAAACCACCAAAACACCAAAATATTGTAGATGCGGTTCAAAACGATCGAACGCGCAGAGCAACCGACAATGGGTCTGCAAACAATGCCGATCATCCTAGAGTTCGGGGTGCTGAAAATAATTTAGATGGAAACACGACGACGAACCGGCGAAACGCCCACATTGAGTGAACGGATAAACTCAAGAATGACATGGTAGACTGCTACGATGCCAGCCTTATTCCTGTTCGCGGAGGCTTTATGGCGCGTATGCACATTCTGTGGTGCCAGAAACACCCAGAGCTTCTGCACGTTTCGCATCAGTCTTTGCGAAATCAAGCCGACAGCCTACGGAAAAATGGATATGTACGCGGAGCGCTTGCTCAACCGCTTCTTGATCAAGCTGCAGACAAAGATGAAGAAGCGACATAAAGACCAACCGCAGAAAGCAGGCACCTTCTGAAAGATGATCGCAATTGCAGTACAAGGAGTAACATCAACATGCAAGTTCCTCTTAAGCCCCAAGATCTGGCTGAAATGGATGCCTCCCTTCGTGGAAATAACTTGCAAGAGTCCGACGTCTTGAGCATCAGTTGGTCAGCTTATGGTGCTGCGAGAGCTTCGGCTGATTCAAATCGAAGGCTAAAACCGACGATGGATCACAAGACCAAAATACGCTTGCATCAACTGAACAAGAAAATTGGATGGGCAAGGTAGAATGCGTCCCGTGTTCAATGTGTGATTGACCACATAACATCTGGTAGACCGTTCATGGAAAGGGTTAGAAAGTTCGCCCAAGAACTAAGGATCTTGAATCACATACTGACCAAGTCGAAGCTCGTAGGAAGAGTCGCTAGAAGAGAAAATAGCAAGCGGAGTGAGGGGTGGGTGATATAGAGTAGTAATATATGGATGGTGAAGGTAGGGGTGGGGAAGTATGCGTAGGAATGCAGGGGTGGGGGTAGTGATAGAGGAGTATTAGCGATAGTAGGTTTAGTAGAGGAAGACTTGTGGGAGAAGGGAGGATAAGTGTGAAGAGGTTAGAGTAGGAAATTATGGTAACGGCAATGTGAAGAGCAGTAGGATTGGGAAGAGACAATCAGTGGTGGGTGAAACAGCGTTAGGTAGGTAAGAATTAAATTTCATTGGGGTGTGTGAGGAAACACGAGAAAGTAGGGGGAAGTACGCGAAGAAATTTGGATACAAGGGAGTGGGGAAGCCGTTGTAGGGGTATTTGGGATGGACCAGTAGGCAACAGGCAGCTGTGAAAAGTAGGGAAAGTGGAAGAGGAGTGAGATTGGTGAAGGTGAAGTTTTTTATTTAAAAGGGTTGATTCTCAACCAAAAATGAAGTTATCACATTTTTAGTGAAACTGAAACAGTAAATTTACATGCAAACATGAAATACTTTTTTTGTAAGCCAGAAAATTAATTTTTAACAAACAAAAGGACTGATTTGTCACGGGAAAAAGATTTTTCAACACATTAGTTCAATTTCCAACCGAGAAGATTAATTTTATGGGTAATGACAAATTTTGGACAAAATATATGAATTCTCAACAAAATACATTGATTTTCGACCAAACTTTCAACCACGGAATTGAACTTTCAATTAGAAAAATTCCAATCAAAAAAAAAAGATCAGTTAAATTGTTAGTCGAAATTAATTTCTAACCAAAAAATACCGCACTTTCAATAAAATGGTTCAATATTTACAAAACAAAGAGAATGTTCAATTACGAAGATTGATTCTCTGCCAAAAAGAATGAATTAGCAACTAAAAAGCTGAAACTGAAAGTAACCATGATTACGCCGCATATGCGCTTGAGTGCGCGTTGCCGTTTGATGCTTGACTTGAGCTTTTTCCATACCAGTGTATTTAAATCTTGCAAGAGTATGGACAATTTTCAAGCAAACAATGGAAAATCTCCATTCTTGTATGGAATATTCAAAAGTATAGAAGAAGTGCCATACTATCGTATGGAGAAATAACAATTATTTCTTACAGTGTAGGAATTGAAATATGTGATAGAACATTATGAAAAAATCCAACAACTTTTGGTTGAAAAGTCCACCATTATATTTTTAGTTGAGGGTATATCTTTTTGGGTTTGAGATTCCATGATTTTGTCAAAAATTGAACAATCTCGTCAGAAGGTCATCCTTCTTTTTTCTTTTCTTGGGCGGCTGGCTGAGTTCTATCATTTCACGGTGCAACACCAGACATTCTTCATCTTTTACTACCTCTGTCAGTCCCTCATCTGCAAGAATTATTACATTCTCATTCTAATGGGAAGGTATTCGTTTAATGTAAAATTCGACTTCGTTTTTCTGCATCAAATATCCACTTCAAGTATCATGTAGTTACGATAACTTTCGAGTGAT
>CAKNXH010000744.1:109706-152746 GCA_932178445.1 Andricus quercusramuli | reverse complement strand
TTCTTCCACCAGAAGGTCTTGATACCATCTGGTCCCAAGGCGGGAAAGTTCTTCATGCCTTATAATACGTTCTTCACCTCCTCGGTAGTGATAGGTGGGCATTCTTCCTCAGGTGTTATGAGGGCATTGCACAGCTCCTTGAAGCTATTTATGTTCTTTCAGTCTTCTTGAAGTGGATGCTGGACCTCGTAGACTTCTTTCCAAAATGCTTCGACCTCCTCTGGTTTGGGCGGATGGTCGACAGTAATTGGAGGGTCTTGGAAGAGTTTAGATGGATCAGATGAAAATTGTTGATTTTCTCTGACCCACCTCTCTCTCCGCTCTAGACTTCTCCTAGCGTTAGATAGTATTCGTATTCTGTCAACAACATGCTGTCTGATGGTCATTAGCTTTGATTTGTTGATTGTGTGATGACGGATCCGCAGTTCGCGCGCGAACCGTCGAACCTTGGCAGTGAAATTCCTGCCAGATGTTATGTAGTCAATCACACACTGAATGCGGGACGCGTACTGTCTAGCCCAGCCTATCTTTGTGCTGAGTTGATGCATTCTTCTTTTGGTCTTATTATCAACCGTTGGTTTTGTTTTACGGCTTGCATCTGCCAAAGTTCTCACTGCATTGTACACACCACAACTGATAGTCCAGAGGTCGGATTCTTCGGAAAAATCTCCACGAAGTTCATCATCCAATTCAGTCAGATCTTTGGGCTTGGGAGAAACCTGAATGTTGATGTTTCTCCGGGTCCTGAAGCATCGTTCTTCCTCTATTGGATGCCTGTTCGCGGTTGGTCTTAGTGTCGCTTCTCTTTCTCTGTTGCCGGCTTGTTCTGGATGCGGTTGAGTAGGCACTCCGCTTATAAAACCCCTTTTCCTAAGGTTCTCGGCATGGTTTCGCAGACGTTGTTGCGAAAAGTCTGAGAGCTCTGGGTGTTTCTCGCACCACAGAGCATGCAGTCTTGCCATGTAACCTTCTCGTTCAGGGACCATACTAGCATCGTAGCACTCCAGCAGGCCGTCATTGAGTTGATCCGTCCACTTAAAAGTAACAAGATTCCGCCGGTCAATCGCATTGACTCCGTCTTGATTGGCTCCCCCAACTGTAGGGTAGTCGGCATTGTTGTCCGACCCATTGTCGGGAGCCCTGTGCGTTCGATTGTTTTGAACCGCACTTACTACAACTATGTTTGGTGTTGTCATTGTTGTTCCCACGAGCAGCTAGGGAAAGGGTTCGTCCATCCTTGTAGAGCCCCGCATGCAAGGATAAGGCTGTATACTCTGAGAGTCGCCGATTTCCCAGAATCACCGTTAGAGACATCTCACCCAGGTGACATTCAGCTTTCGGCACGGTTCTCACGCCTTCGCTTGGGGGTTATTCCTTCGGGACCATCCCTGGACAATTGTCCGCGACTGCTTATTAATTATTGTAACCATATTCAGCAGAAACCCTTGGTACAGGGACCCTCTATCCGCAACCCGAGGACGCGTTCGGAGGCTTTGTCATAAGCCCTTCGGTTCTATTCCAAAGGAATCGAAACCGAAACCGAAATATATATATATATATATATATGAATAGAATAGGATTGAAAAATGCAATTCCTGTGAATACCTGATTTTCCCTTCGTTCTCTTATATCAGAAACAGTATTAGAAAGAAGCAACTGCTATTCCTATCAATACACTTTGAAAAATATAATTTTCTGAGAAACATAATTTTCGATCGAATTTACGTACAATTTATTCAGAATTAGTAAATTATTTACTATGAATGTGCACGTAGAATTATTAAAGTTATATTAAAATTTATTTCATCTACATTGAATTCAAAATTTCAATTTATTTAAGATAATTAATTTTTTTAAACACATAAATTATATTTCGAATTTAGGTATCACAGAATCTATTACACTCAATTCAGTTCATTATACTGAAATTGAGGATAATACATTACATATAAATCCAATGTAAATTTCTTCAATTCAAATCACTTGATCTCTCCAAAGTGCAAACTTCAATTTATTTAAATAGACCCTTCCTAACTTATATTCCAAAATGGATAATTCAAACAATTTTATGCACACATTTCTTGAAGGAATTAGAGTGAATTAAATACGTTTCAAGTATATCCTGCGTTACGGAATACAAGAGAGATGTCATTAACGCTATATGAATAGCCGGAAATTACATTTTTGAGATATAACCTATTCTATTTTTGTACTTTGAAGCCTAAAGGGAAAATCAGGTATTAAAAATAATAGAATTATCTCTGCTTTTACGATAAAATCAGAAATTTTAAATCTTATTCTATTGAGGCCTTCTTACCGGGAAATGTAGCTTAATTCGAGATCTTAAAAATGTGCACAATATTATACCAGAGACGAGAAAGAAAAAATGTGGATGTGAAATGTGCGAGAAGCTGTATTATACTCGTAATATTTTGATGAAAAATCAAATTGTTTCATTCATCGAAAGAAGAATCTGTATCTCGATCTTCAAATCTGTTTTCAAAGTAAGTAGGGTAAGGAGGGGCAGCGTCGACCAGTTAACAATCAATGACTTTTTTAAAGTTAATAAGATGTGGATTTGATCCACTTTTTTTCAATTTCGAGTCCTACATTATTGTATATCATATTTCTATAAGTATTAATTACATAAATGAAACAATGATTTAATAATTCAATTATTTCCAAGAAGCTGTATTTCGTTGCCTTTGCCCCACACCCGAGGGCAAAGGCAACCGCAGCTTTTTATGAAAATCGAAACATCTAAAGATGGTAAAACAAGATGGTTCGCGTCTATGGTAATTTATATACTGGAAAAATTACCTTAAAACATTTCCAGCAAGAAGAATAAGTTATTTTTAATAAAAATAGTGATAGCTGTGATATAACCTCTTATGCGTTGACATTGCACTAGAGGCGGACTACGCGCAAAGGTTTCTACCATACCAACGTAAAACACCCGCTCTACCGACCGGATTTAAAATAATAATGTTTAATAGTTGCTTGCATGTAGCCCAGAAGATAAGTGGCTGTCCTACATTACCGATCACTTATCGACAAAACTTATGACACGTTTATAACCTAAGCACGTGTTAGCTATTATTTTGGTTATGCTTGCCCCACTGGTGAGGCCTCATTTATTTACGATATTTAAAATATTTGGGACTTGAATTAGGTTCAACTATTATAATGAAATAATGTGATATTGTGTAATCTGTCAAAATATAAAATTTTCATACTGTAAGTATTGCCATTAATGTTGAAAACTTTATATTTCGGCCAGCGAATCTTCCATTCTTTCGTTGTCAAAACTGTTTTCTGCATAATTTTTCTTTTACATCGTTAATTTTCAAGATTTTAGTATGTATCACTATCTTTATGATAAAATAGATTTATTTAATGCAATGTAATATTAAAATTGTTGAATAATAGCGATGTTATAAGCAAAGTTGCCTTTGCCCCACCGGTTGGCGCTGCCCCTCCTTACCCTCGAGAACAAATAATTATTTTTTATTATTATTTTTATTATTTTAACTAATTTTAAAAATGAGGAAACTCATTTTTCTCTCAGGTAGCCCAATACGTCGAAGGCATTGTTGGTTATAGTTGGATTTTTTGTTTGTTTGAATATTATGCACGGGCTTGCCCCGGTATGTATTATCAGTCACGGACGCATTATTATAATGCAATCAAGTGATCTGATAAGAGCGTGTGCCTTGACGTATTGGGCAAAGCCTGGTTTTTACCCCATCATTCACGGACTGGGTTGCAGTCAAGTGCATGATGGGGGGACCTACAGCTTAAGGTGGGTTCCGAACCACCAGAACCTCGGTAAAGGTACATAGAAAAATTTCAAGAGGTACCGGCTCAGGGATCGAACCCCGGACCTCTGAGGTGAAGTCCGAGCGTCTAACCAACTGACCCACCGAGGCTATTATTATATTTTATTTATTATATTTATATTTATTATATATATATATATATATTTATATTTATATTTATATTTATTATATTTTTATCATACTTTTTCTCGGATGAACCCGGTTTTTCGTCATAGCCACGGACTAAGTCAAGTGACTGATGAGATCAGGATGTTAAAAGTTATTTCAATACGTTGTTTGAAATCATTTACGATGATGTTGTAGGTACAAAATTAGAAGCATGATGTAGTTTGCAGTTTGGCTTTGCCGCTGTTATCCTTACACAGCGGCCGTGAGTGTTGAAGGTGACACCAGTCGCCTCTGGATGCTTTCTTAGAGCTACCATGTATCACGCCATAGGTTCTTAGTCACTTGCTTCCTGATGGTCTAGGAAGTTTCTTACAATGCGACAGGTGTTTAATAAAACCGCCTTTTGAGCTGCCGCCAGTACCCTACTGACTCCTAAATGTTCAAGATGTTCAGTGCAAGATTTTATTATTATTATTTTTATTTTGAGAAGTTGTAGGCTCCGGAAGCTTCGATCATGATTCCTTAAAGAAACCAATCCCAAAGCTACTGGAACGTGTACGTCATCCGCTTCTGCTCCTTCTGTCCTAGAAGGTAAGCAAGAGCGGGAAATTTACGCGTGATAACATCGGGCAACACTGTTCCCTGGAGTCAGGTCTCTAGCCGCAGATGACCTTACGCGGCAGACAAGACAGTTGGAGATGAAGGTTTCACCTCTGGATACTTTTTTAGAGCTACCAATCTTTGTAGAATTTAAGAGGAACAGTGTTGACGGACCAGATGGAGTGATCCCAGGAGAACAGCCTTTTGCATCCGGTTCGCGATGAAATGAGCCTGACGCTGGCAAGCCGGAATCTTGTTGAGTTGGCTAATAAATGAAGCTTTCATACCTCCAAGGCAGCCGATTATGAGAATTATAAGATGGACTTTGTAGCCTTGGTACAGCTTACTCAGCTCGAAAAGAAGTGCTTGATATTTCGCCTGTTTTTCTCCCTCCTTTGCCGTGATATTACCATCGGCTGGTGCCGAGAATTCAATCACGTAAATGATCTTGTTCTTCAGATCTTGGAGGACAATGTCAGGCTTCGTAGCACTGATACGTTGAGTGGTGGAGAATGAGAAATTCCAGTAGATCTTACACTGATCATTCTCCACGACTGACTCGAGTTCCCCCTGGGCGTATGGCAAGACGGGCAATAGATCAACACCATAGAAATGCCTAAGATGGTAATATATCACTTTTAGAGCTGCATTGTGTCTCTCTATGTACGCGCAGCGTGCATATTTAGAGCATCCACTGAGAACATGTCCAAGTGTTTCGGGCTCTTGCTTGCACGCCCGGCAGTTGGTATCGCGTACAGGTACATTCATTATGCGCTCGCGGTAAACTAAGGTGTCTATGACGCCGTCTTGACAGGCAAAAAGAAATCCCTCGGTCTCCGATCTCAATCCAGCAGACTTGAGAAACATGTTGGTCAGACCCATCGAGAGCTCTTCTCTACGTAGGATGCCGTAGAACTTACCATGGAGGGGTTTCTCAGCATGTTCTCTTAGTAGAAGCGTATGTTCTGCTTCCTGTATACGACTTTTGAGCACCAGAGGTGTTAGTGATGCTAGGCCATGTGTAATGTCGCTGGAATCAAATGGGAGGTCAAGCTCCTCTGCGGCCCTATCTGCTGCATGGTATAGAAACACCGCAGCATTGGCGACTTCATGTTGATGTACGAGTCGCATAAGGGAATCCGTGCTTTTTAGAACTGAACAGGCTGTAGCCAGCACCGTTCTTCGATGAAGACACTCCAAGCTTAGCAATCCTCTACCTCCCTTATCGCGAGGGAGATATATTCGAGGTACGGAAGATCTAGGATGAAGACTTCGTTGAATTGTCATCATCTTGCGTGTGCTTCGATCAAGTTGTTTTAACTCATCGACGTTCCATTTTACTTCACCAAACGTGTAGAGCAGTATAGGAACGGCCAGCATATTGGTCGCCTGGATCTTATTCTTTCCAGATAATTCGGAAGCCCAAATTTTTCTGAGAATTTGGCGATACCTTTTTCCAAGGGCCGTTTTCAAGTTATGCACATTTTGGGTTTCCGCTTGCGGTATTCCAAGATATGTATATGTTTCTCCAATACCAAGATGTTGAATGGTATTTCCGCCTATGAGTTGAACATCCTGATCGTCACTGGATGATGTAGTTTCTAGTCTTCCTTGGTGTAGGTGGACGCAGGCACACTTGTCCAGTCCGAAGCTCATGCCAATCGCTTTAGAATACCTATCTACCGCATCTACAAGGATGTTAAGGTCCTTTTTTGAGGAAGCAAAGAGTTGAAGGTCGTCCATGTATAAAAGGTGGTTGACCTTATATTCTCTTCTGCTCGGCGGGCCACATAGGTATCCAGAGCTTTTGCCTCGGAGCACAATAGATAGAGGCAAGAGGGAAATGCAGAAACGTATCGGACTTAGAGAGTCTCCTTGAAAGACCCCCCTCTTATATGTGACAAAGCTTGTAGTCACTTGTCTTTTGTCAGATGTTATGACAAATCTTGTCCGCCACAAGAGCATAAGCTCTTCTATGCATCTCACTATTTTTGGATGCACCTCCATGCACTGAAGGAGCTTGATAAGAAGCTCATGGTTCGTGTTATCGAATGCCTTACGGTAATCAATCCAAGCCATGGAAAGATTGCGTCGATACCTGATCGAGTCCTGGGTAATACACCTGTCTATTAACAAGTTCTCCCTGCAACCTGCCAGCCCTCTCTTGCATCCACGTTGTTCGACTATTGCACTCCATACCAGCTCGATAGATGTCAATATCCTCTCTTTGAGGATGCCAGTGAATAGCTTGTAGCTGGTGTTTAAACAAGCTATGGGCCTGTAGTTCTTTGGACATGACAAATCTCCGGCCTTAGGGATCAATACCGTGCGTCCTTCCACTAGCCACTGCGGGACGGGTTTTTCTCCGTTTAAGAAAGTAGTAAATATACGAGCTAGATGTTGGTGCGTAGAAGTAAACTTCTTCCACCAAAAGTTATTGATTTTATCTGGCCCTGCCGCCGAAAAGTTCTTAGTTCTAGCGATAACTTTCTTCACTTCTTCAGCAGTAATTAGTGGACACTCTTCCTCTGGATCTTGTAACCTTTGCCTTTGGAAAAAGTTACGAAAGAGTGATATATCGGAAGCGTCTTCATTCAGCTTGTAAGTATCTCCATATACTTGCTCCCAGAAGATTTGAATCTCTTCTCGACTAGGCGGATTTTTAACTACACATGACGCTTTACTGAACAGACGGGAAGGATTAGTAGAAAAGGTGGAATTTTCCTGAATCCACTTAACTCGCCGTTCAAGGCGCTGTTTCGCTGTTGAAAGAGATCTTACTTTTTGCGTCCAGTGCTGCTTGATGGTCGACAGTTTACACTTGTTCAGCGTGTGATTTGCTTTCCTCAAGTTTCGAGCAAGTGCCCTAACTTTTGGAGTGAACTTTTTATTTGCTGTTATGTAGCTAATCACGCACTGAACATTTGATGCATGCCGTCTCGCTGTTTCAATTTTGAACTGAAGCTGTGCAATACGCTCGCGTGTCTTACTCAGACGTACCGAAGTTTCGTTACTTCTATCGTCGCTAAGCAGGGAGACCGCCTTCTCGTAAACTACACAGTTCAGATTCCAGAGATTAACATCTTCGGGGAGCAAATCGCGGAGAGCAGTATTAGCTTCAGCTAATTTGTCCATCCTGAGGAAGACTTTTTGGTGGATAGATCTCCTACTTCTCATGTTGACATTATCGGCTATCTGCAAAGGTGGTCTTGCTGGAACGGGTGGAATGTTCGCTGAAGGATGTAGCTCCTCTTCCTGTTGATAAACAGCTTCATATCCGTTTTTTCGCAAGAAGGATACCTGATCTCTCAAATACTGAGGCGTTTTATGAGCATATTCCGGGTGCATATTGCCCCAACGGTCATGCAACCTCTTCATGAATCCTCTCCGCGCCGGTGAGCTTCTTTGCCAACAGGTAAGAAGGTCCCTCCTGAGTTGGTCCGACCATTTAAATCGATGTTCTCGCGTTTGTCCGGGGTCATTGCCTGGTCGTCGCCTCGGTTCGTTCCTATTGCCACTCCCAACTGAACCATGGCCTCCATCCGAGAGAGGCCTATTGTGGGTGGCACTGCGCGATACTTGTGTCGTAACCGCATAATTCGTTGCATTGGGGAGTTAGCCCAAAGCAACGCGGCTGACTGCAAGAGCAGGAGCTCTCGGGCGATGGGGTCGCCACATCCCTATTATTATTATTATTATAAAAATGAGGAAACTCATTTTTCTCTCAGGCTTAAGATGGTTACAGCCCAATATGTCGAAGGCATTTTTGGTTAGAGTTGGATTTTTTTTGTTTGTTCGAATATTATGCACGGGGTTATCCCGGTATATATTATCAGTCACGGACGCAATATTATAATGCAATCAAGTGATCTGATAAGAGCGTGTGCCTTGACATATTGGGCAAAGCCTGGTTTTTACCCCATCATTCACGGACTGGGTTGCAGTCAAGTGCATGATGGGGGGACCTACAGCTTAAGGTGGGTTCCGAACCACCAGAACCTCGGTAAAGGTACATAGAAAAATTTCAAGAGGTACCGGCTCAGGGATCGAACCCCGGACCTCTGAGGTGAAGTCCGAGCGTCTAACCAACTGAGCCACCGAGGCTCCAATTTTTTATTACTCCAATTATTATTATTATTAATATTATTATTTTTTATTTTTTATTATTATTATTTTTATTATTATATTTATTATTTATTATTGGCGCCCTATTGTTTTTCACCATTTTATCACTGTCCCAGACTTTCTCTTTTTCTTAACCCATATTTAGTTTAAAACTTAAAAAGCTGTTACTTTGATTTTTTAATTTTACAATATTGTAGTTTAAACTCAAATATTCAAAATGTCAGGTCAATTTAGAAATAAATACTTCAAAATTTCATATTGCAAGCCTTGATAGTCAGTTTCGAATTAAAAAGTAACCGATTGATAAAGTTCAAGAATGAATAATAATTCTAAAAGAAGTGTTAAAAATAATACGACATGAAATTGAAAAATTAAAAATTGTGTTCAAAATCAAAATAGATAAAAATCAAACTAACTGAAATTGATACCTCAGTAACAGTATAATTTTGATAATTTTAAATGGATGCAATTTTAGAGTTACTACAAATAACTAAAATTTTTAAGGGCTTAGGTGTAAAAAAGCTTTAATATTACAACTTTTGGTGACTAAAATTTTTTCAGTTTTGAATGAAGTTTGCGTTCGTTTAAGTTTCAGCGCATGCAGTAGAAATTTTTTCATTTTCAATGATTCCCATTAAAAATTAATATTTATTTCGAACGTTTTGTTCTAGAATAATTCAATTCATTTCTCGATTTTAGAAAAATTTGTCTAATGAGCTTTAATATTAAATTATAATTTTCTCATATAATAACAATTTAAAATTTCAGAAGCATTGATTTTGAAAGATTCAATTTAGTTTTCAATTCCAAATTGTCAAATAATTATCGCTTGGAATTTAAAATTCTTCAAATTCAAAAGTTTTCCATTTTTAATTATTTACTTTTGAACGCTTTTCATTAAAAATCAGACAGCTTTAATTCCTTTAAATTTTAAATGATCCAATATCCACACTTCGAATCTTAAAATATTCAATTTCTAACTTTTTGAAAGTGTCCTATTTTTTCTAATTAAATTCTGCAAAATCGTTCTACATATACATTTTTTAAATTTCGAACGCTTTCAATTCCAAATTACAAATTATTAATCATTGTTCTAAGCATTTTAATTTTTGATACTAAGGTTCTTGACCAGGTGATCAGGTTAATAATTGTCATGTTAATTTTCTTGTCTACTGGTCTAAAATCAATATTTTTTTAATATTGATTTTTTGAATTGTGAAAAATCGCGCCAAATACGTTGTTCAGAGGCCATACACATTAAACTTCCGAAATGAGCCGAAATGAGGCGAAGATAGCCGACCGGAGGAAAGATCCATGTTCCGGTTATACACAGATCCGCTCGTCACAACGACATGCCTAGTCCCCTACCTTCCTATGTCCATGGATCGCATGGATAGCCGGCTGGTAGGAGTGCCAAAAGGGTGGTCCAAATTTATACCTGTAAAAATTTGACTTTCGATTTTTGGTGATAACCCCCCCCCCCCCCCATTTTGTTCGTTTTCCGGAAAAAGAAATTCCGTAATTTTTTTTTCCAGCGTTAAGCCGTGCCCCCGGGCTTTTGAAATTAACAAGGGGTTTTAAATGGGAAAAGCTCGATTTTCAAAAAAATGGAAAAAAGAAGTACTTGTTATACATTTTTTGTCAATTAAAGTATTGTCACCTCTTGAGGAGTACTTAAGGAATAATTTCCACCCAATAGCTTTTAATTTTGACACGCCTGAACCCCTTCAATTGTGCCCGGAAAATGCCCCAAAAAAATGAAAAATAGCAGTTTTCTATCAAATTCATGCTAAAGACGGTATTTTTAAAAAAAATTTCAACATGAATTATTTTTAATCGATAAGTGACGAGTTTTAAAGTATATTTCAAATAATTGTAAATTGTTGAAACAATTAGTATTTGTTTAAACAATTTTTTTTCCCCTGTAAATCGTGAAAAGTTATTATCTTTCGGAATAAATCGTACAAAGTTGATGAATGTCAAGAGTAGTAGTTCTTGTTTAACTTATTTGGTAATTATTTAAACAATTTTCATTTGTTTATACAATTTTTTCTCCCTAAAATCGTAAAAAGTGATTATTTTCTGAAAATAATGATACAATTAAAGAATATTGAAAGCAATACATTTTGAAGGATGTTTGGTAATTATTTAAAGAATTTTGATTTGCTTAAACAATTTTTCCCCCTGTAAAGCGTGAAAAATTATTACTTTCTGGAATTAATGACACAATTAAAGGAATTTAAGAGTAATATTTTTTTCTACAGAATATTTAGCAATTTTTAAAATAACTGTTATTTGTTTAAACAATTGTTGTTTGTTTAAAAATGTTTGTTGATGCTTATTACCCAAAATTCATGTAAAAAAATATTCATTTTAACGAATATGATCTGAAAAAATAACTACTCACAACATAATGCAAAAATGCTTTATATTAATGATTATCAATGATTATTAAAGATTATTAATTGTTTAAATAATTTCAAAGTATCTTAAGCGAAAAAATATTATTCTTAAAAATTCGTTAATTGTGTCATTAATTGCTGAAAAGAATAAATTTTCGCGATTTGCAGACAAAAAAATTTTTAAACAAGCAAAAATTTTTTAAACAAATAACAATTATTTTAAAAATTGCTAAATATTCTGTAGAAGAAAAATATTACTCTTAAATTCCTTTAATTGTGTCATTAATTCCAGAAAGTAATAATTTTTCAGCTTTACAGGGGGAAAAAATTGTTTGAACAAATCAAAATTGTTTAAATAATTACCAAACATCTTTCAAAAATGTATTGCTTCAAACATTCTTTAATTGTGTCATTATTTTCAGGAAATAACAACTTTTTACGATTTTAGGGAGGAAAAATTGTATAAACAAATGAAAATTGTTTAAATAATTACCAAATAAGTTAAACAAGAACTACTACTCTTGACATTCATCAACTTTGTACGATTAATTCCGAAAGATAATAACTTTTCACGATTTACAGGGGAAAAAAATTGTTTAAACAAGTACTAATTGTTTCAACAATTTACAATTATTTGAAATATACTTTAAAACTCGTCACTTATCGACTAAAAATTCTGGGGCATTTTCCGGGCACAATCAAAGTGGTTCAGGTGTGTCAAAATTAAAAGCTATTGGGTATAACAAGTACTTCTTTTTTCCACTTTTTTGAGAATCGAGCTTTTCACATTCAAAACCCCATGTTAATTTCAAAAGCCCGGGGCACGGGTTAACGTTGAAGAAAAAAAAAATTACGAAATTTCTTTTTCCGGGAAACGAACAAAATGGGGGGGTTTTATCATCAAAAATCGAAAGTCGAATTTTTGGACCACCCTAGAGTGCCAACCATTAACCGGCAAATCACGTGAAACTCAATCCTCGAGGTTCGCGGCCGAAATAGCCCAATTCACGGGTCTCTCGCACTTAAGTAGCCCAAATTGCGACTGGTCGCAAATCACCGATTTCAGTCGCGCACAGAGCCTCTGAAGTAGCCCAATTTGCGATCAATCGCTCGATCTGGTGACACTGGTATACCCTACAAAGACACGTCAGAGGGAGATCCATGCTCCAATAGCTTTAACCATTTTTTCATGAATAGGCTTCATTTGTTTTTGTTTGTTCAACTTGAAATGTTTTGCCAAGGACTCCTAGCTTGTCATTATGAAAATTATGGCAGCAAGGAGTTTGTTTTTCTTAAACTTCCCTTCACTTGGATTGAATGCACAGACGTAAGATAAGAGATAACATAAGAAAGAGAAGAAATAGTTAACTTGTAAAGTTAATTGTTTCAACAAATGAAAATCTTTTACATTTTCAAATTCTTTTTGAATATTTCTTGAATTTGCTCGATTTTTGTTATTGTTTAATCTTACCAAATTGAAACGTTTTGCTTCATGATACTCTACACTATTTTTCGAAATTTTACGATATCGTTTGAAATGTTTTGAATCTTTTTTCATTTTTTTCATAGGTTATTTTACAAAATAAAAAATCATTTGAAATTTCCCCAAGAATCTTGAGAAAATTCTTTTTGTTTAATCTTTTCAGAATTTATTTCGAATTCTGCAAAATCAAAAAAATTGACTTGAAAGTCTCTTAAATTCTTCTTTGACAATTTTAGAAATCTTTCAAAATGTTTCGAATTTTTTGAAAATATTCTCTTTAAATTAATTTTTCAAAATAAAAAATCATTTTAATTTTTCTTAGAAACCTAATGATTTTTTCTTCCTTTTTTTGAAACCTTACAACATTTTTACAATAGCTTTATAAATTTTAATTCTTGAATCGTTTCAAAACTTCTGAATAGCTTTTAAACTTAATCAGATTTTTTTCTAAAATGATCTAATATCACAAAATTGCAAAATTTCGCTTTAAAATCTTTTACACTCTTTTTAAAAATTTTAGGAAATAATTTGAAATAGTTTGTAAACTTCTTCAATTTCCTCTAATATAACAAAATTGTAAAATTTCGCTTTAAAATCTTTTACACTCTTTTTAAAAATTTCAGGAAATGATTTGAAATATTTTGTAATCTTCTTCAATTTTCTCTTCGAATTCATAAAAAAAAAATTATTTAGAATTTTCCCATGAATCTTGAGAACACTTTTTTCATTCTCTTGACACCCTGATAAATTCAGTTTACCTAAAAATTGTTTAAATCCTGAAAAATAAAAATGGTTTTGAAGTCTTTCGTATTTTTTTCCACACATTTTGAAATCTTCAAAACTTGAAACTTCCAGAACTCTGAACAAAAATTAATCTCCTAAAATCTTTAAAAATTATCAAAAAGCTTCTTAAATTTTTGTCGAATTCTTCAAAATAAGTTTTTGCCCCTAATTTCATTTTTCTTATCTCTTTGAAAATGTACAAAAGTTTACAAATTATAGTGTCATAGCAAAATGTTAAGAACATAATTATTCTCCAATACTAAACAATTATTTACAATTTGACATGCAATTAAAAATGTTACGTAATTGGGTCAAAAATCCCCACCCCCCGCACGTAACAGATCGTAACGAAACACGAACTCCCTCCCCCCTTTTTTAATGTTACGTAATTTGTGAACGATCCCTTTCTCATATTGTGCGCGTAAAAATTTCAAAATGCACAATTTGATATATCAACCAATATAAAGGGCAATTTTTCACGTTTAAGTGTAGTAGTTTTTTCCGCCATTCAATTATTATAATAAATGTTAAGATTCATAACAGATGAGGGATAAATAAAATCATATTTTGATGATTTTCACTGAGTTACTTATCATGATTTAATTAAATTATATCTAAAAAGCCTAATTTGGTTCATCTTTCATACTTTGAAGGTTACATTTGACCTATAGACATTTCAGAAATAATAATGAAACTAACAACAAGATGTGAAGATGAGAAAATGTGTCGTCTACTTCCCTAATAACAAGGAACGTTCCTGGAACGTTCCACGGGAACTTTCGAAACGTTCCAGGGAGCTGTAAAATGTCCGCCGCTTGGGAACGTTCCAGGAACTTTCAACTGGGACGTTCCAAACATAAATTAACGTTATTATTATTATTATCAATAAAAAACGCGTAAAACGTAAGTGACAGGTCAAAATCGATGTCAATTTATGATAAGGATATCATATTACAGTGTAGTATATGCGGTACTCAAAACTCAAAAATGACATCCATTCTTACCTATCTCTTACGCTTTATGAGATAATTGTTGTTAAAAACAACAATAATGGAAGGTTCCACTGGAACGTTCCCAAGGGCGGACATTTTACACGTTCCGGGAACGTTCCAGTGGAACGTTCCGAAGGAGCCCGCGGAACGTTCCAGGAACGTTCCGTGCTATTAGGGTTCTGATTTTCAAACTGTATGTTTATAAACTCTCACAAGTCAAGCGCGTCAGGCGAGTACCATCGCTCCATTACTTTGAACGGCGCGTCAATTTGAATAGAACTCACAAGGAGAAAATACATATTTAATTGAAGATGTAAGCAACGCAGAATTATTCATCAATAATAATAAATTCAGTTCAACATCAAAAAGTATTTTAACTTCAATTAAAATAATATTTATATTGAGAGATCGATAAAATTACATAATTGAACAATTTAATAACATTTTCTACACATAATCTAATATTGAAATAAATGCCTGAATTTTGTCAGAAATTGACTCTTAGCAACAGCCGACAAAGTGAACTCTTTCTGTTCTGCACGTACACTAAGGAGGTCAAAAAAATTTTACCAATTTTTCGCGGATTTTAATCAATTATTTTATAAGAGTTAATTATACTATTTAATTCATCCCTGTTATCGGCTAAAATTCTTAAGGCCTGTGTCCCACACATGCGCAGTCGATTTTCTTTCTGGTGTATTGCTGAGCAAGTCTTCACAAGCTGGGAAATATTTGAAACCACTCACGATGAAAAAGCACCCCGATTCTTTTACTTATATATTATTTTCCTTTAATACATATTGTGTATCTAAAACAATTAGTTTTTATTATTATGTTTAATTATAAATTATGACAGGAAAATAAAATATCAGACTAAGGGTTAGTATGGTTATTATTTATGTTTCACTGTTAAGTACAATAGTCTGTTACTAGTTCAAGGTTAATGAACCTGCTTTCTTTAGCAAAAATGTAAGTAAATAATAATAATTACTAATTAACATTTTCATAGATATAGTTACACTACTTTTTAGCAGAATGAACATTTTGAAGTCTTAAGTTCAACTTTTTGCTGAATCTATAAAAGTGTTCCTAAAAATTTGAAAAAATGATAAAATCAAGAAAAACTCCTAATCTTTGAAGCTAAATCAAGAGCTCGATTAAATATTATGTAATTGCTGAGTATCCATACAAAATATTCACATGTGCAATATTAATTATTGGGAGCCAAATGTCCGAGATTTGTCGTTAACCTTCATTTTTTTATAAAGGTATAACTTCAGATTTAATTAGATATACAATGGAATATATAAAGGAATCTGAAGTTTTACCGTATAAAAGAATGAAACTAACAACGAATCTCGGACTTATGGCTCCCAAAAATCACATTGCACGAGTGAATATTTTGTATGGATACTCAGCAATTTAATAATATTTAATCGTGCTCTTGATTTAGATTTAAAGAGTAGGACTTTTTCTTGATTTTATGATTTTTCATAACTTTTAAGAACACTTCTATAGATTTGGCAAAGAGTTGAACTCGAGATTTCAAAATGTTCATTTAACTAAAAAAAAAACTTTTAACTTTAAACATAAATATTTTTGACACGTTCATTGAAATAAATTCAACGTAAGCTGATTCAACGCGTAATTTTCTGATATTTCAAATTATTCTACTTAGAAAGTCGTAGATTTAGTTTTTGCACAGATATTCGTCTCTGAAGTGATGTATGAATTTTCAAACGGTTAGAGAAAATGTAACAAAAATTTCTGCCGGTAGTGTACATAAGGGTGGCCGTTACTTTTTCACTTTTCAAATTTCTCTGCTTTCAAAAGCCCAAAAAAAAATCTCTTCTAAAATTGAGCAAAATCGGCTAATAATTAGGGGTGGCGCAAAGACCATGAAGCTTCCCATTGATTTAACATGGGAAAAAGGCAGCTTTTTGTAAATCTAACATTTCAACGTGATAATATGTTACAAATAATTCTGTGTTCCAGTATATTGTTCAGAGTTCGTCGGAGAATAAGAATCAATTGAAAATTGTGAGGTTGGATAATTTTAAGCCACACTTATGGGTCCCCAAAAAAACCCCATAATTGACAAATTTGAATTTTACGTAATATTGCGGTTCATTGACACTTTTCAAAAGTTTAAAAATGATAAATAATAATTAATCGGTAATTTAAGAATACCCAGTCATTTGGTAACTAATATTTAATTGTTTAAAGAATTTTTATTTGTTTAAATATTGCTTTCTTTTCAGTTAAGTCGCGAAATGAACGTATTTTCTGTACTATGTGAGTTATTTAATTACTTACAACAATAGAATAATTTGTTTAAATAATTTTACAATGACTTAAATAATACGCCCAGATAAAAAAATGTGTGCATGGTGCGCGCATGGTGGGGGCACGCGTGCGGATAAACCCGCATGACGTGCGCGCACCTGATCACGCAGGTGCGTCCTCAATTGAGGGTCATATCGCTCGCACGCCGAGCGACTCGCACGCGTGCGGACAAAATGCGATTACATTGTAAAGGATAATTCTTATATTTAAATGATATTGTGACTTGTAAAATTGAAAACAAATTAATTTTATACAAAGCTTTCATTTAAATTCGAGCAATGTGATTGTTTGGATACAACATGTCCTGGAAATTAATTTTTCCAACTTATATATTTGGGACTGAAAGGTAATCATTCACATTCTTCTAATCTGGACACTTTAAAGTGTCGACGTCCCTAATTAAATGAATTGGCTATAGCAAATAAACAAAATAAACACTATTCACGTGCATTCAAATTCACGAAATCCACTAAAGTCACCACATAAAACCGACAACGGAATGGGTGCATGCGGGAAGCAAGACAAGCAAGACCGCGGATTTTGCAGGTTACCGCGTGCCCGCGACAGCGTACTACGCGTGAAACTATGAAAACACATAGAAAATGAAAATCGTTGAGAAAACTCGAGAAATGATTTGAAACGAAGCAAAACGCTCAGCCAAGACCGCGGGACGAGTAGACGCCATAGAAGTCGCGGAGACACTCCTGGCGCGTCGGGCATTTCCGTTGGATCGACGAAGGCTGCTACGCCATATGTATTATTCAACGACAGCGTGCGGGTTTTAAATACAGCTTTCTTCATTCCTCTTGGAAATAGTAAAAAAACATGTAAGTCCATTGAAAATTGAAGACGCATTTTTTCAATTCCTTACCAATTTCATTTTAAACTTTACACAATACAAAACATGAAATTCAAACTGCAAATTGAAGTTCTGCCAATAAAAAATATTTGAAGTTGAAAAATAATAAATTCCATAATATTATTATAAAAATTATTACACTGCTGTGTAAGAATGTTACTTGGTGTAATAATTTTTAAAATTATTTTTTGCAATACCCACCTCAAAAATTGACTTGACGTTTTCATACTTCTAAATTGTGCCTGAAGGAACTTATTTGAGCAGACTGTGTGCGAACAATTTTCACGAATGCGCAGTTTGAAGATGGCTTACTTTAGGCACTGGTGAAAAAGCTGCGCATGGGCACTTTCGAAATAAGGTACTTTAGACACTGGCATAGGCAACTTTGAACACTGGCGTTGGTATCTTCTTGAAATAAATTCAGATTCAACTTGAACAAATCTCTTAATAATTACCCACGGCAAAAGACCATAGGCGCCAACATTTTTTTTGAATAATTTATTTTTCAAAAATTTTTTTTAACACATTTTTTTCAAAATTTTTTTTTTCAAAAATTTTTTTTCACTAAAATCTTTTCTTCAACAAATTTTTATTTCAAACATTTTTTCTTCAAAATTTTTTTTCAAACATTTTTGATTTCAACATTTTTTTTCAACAAAATTTCTTTACTTTACTCTATGCAATATAAAATGAGTGTTTTTCGTTACCTCCTCCTAAAACAACTTTTTTGGACGGGCGTTGCAAAAAATAGCGTGTGATACACGTGCGCATTATAGTTTCAAAATGAATAAAATACATCCCTGGCGGACCGGCCGAACGCAAACATTACGCTACAGCGTAACGGTAAAGTAATGGTAAAGTAATGGTAAAGTAATATGGCATTATAATTGATAAAAGAAACAAAATTAATATTTAAACTGTTGCAATTATACTCATACGTTGAAATTTACGTTAAATGGCCATACCATAATTGCAACAAGTTGCTTTTGCAGCGTTAAAAAATAAAAAAACATAGTGATTGTCATTGCAGTCGGGCCCCTGCATATTGGCAACCCGTTAACGGGGCTTCAAGTGGGTTGCCAGTCTGCAGGGGCCTGACTTGAATGACAGCCACTTTGTTTTTTTATTTTTTAACGATGAGAAAGCAAGTTGTTGCAATGACGGCATGGCCATTTAATGTAAATTTTAACGCTTTATTATAATTGCAACAGTTTACATATTAATTTTGTTTCTTTTATCAATTATAATGCCATATTACTTTACCATTACTTTACCGTTACGCTGTAGCGTAATTTTTGCGTTCGGACGGTCCGCCAGGGATTGCACATCAAACAATTTTACAAATTCATTCAATTTGTTAATAATACAAATTTCCTAATTTATGCTTTTGATCAAATTGGAAATGTTTCAATTTTTATGAATGAACCATTTTAACAATAATTCTAGTTGAAATTATAGTAATAATGATTATTAATATTGAAAACTACGCTTCTTACTTATGTATTCATGCTATAAACAATGCATCTCACGAAGTGCGACGCACGTGCGCCGCAAATCATGCCTATCACGAAGTGCGACTCATACGCCTCGCACGTGCGTGCCCTTTACACAGTGCAGCGCATATGCCTCGCATCCTGCAGGCACGGCGTGCCTCGCACGATTGTTATCTGGGCGTATTTGTTCAAATATATATTTTACCTGAAAAAAAGTAGGAGAAACATTTTATCTCACTAAATTTTCGACAAATTTTCATATTTTTAAGTACGAATTTGTTTATTATGAATGATCGTATATGTTTAAACAAATTTAAATTGTTTAAACAATTTTCTTGTTCACATATTTTATTCTTGCTGTTTTTCGAAGGATAGAAATATTTTCATGTTCTACTTTGCTCTTTAAGAATAATCTTAAATGTTTAAACAAATTGAAATTGTTTGAACAATTGAATATTAGTTATAAAATCACTGGGTATTTCTAAATTATCGATTAATGATTTTTTTTTCAACTTTTAAAAAGCGTCAATAAACCGCAATATTACGTAAAATTCAAATTATGTAACATATTATGTGCAACATATCATCGCGTTTAAATATTAGATTTACAAAAAGCTGACTTTTTCCCATGTTAAATCAATGGGAAACTTCATGGTCTTTGCGCCACCCCTGATTATTAACCGATTTTGCTCAAATTTTGAGATTTTTTTTTGGGGCATTCGAACAAAACTGGGGTGTGAGAGTAGAGAAATTCGGAGAAAAAAAATCCACCAAGTATAAATAAAAACCACTCTAGTGTGCATATACAAATTTTCATATCCAACCATAGAAAAGCTATCGCGGCACTGATGACGTACTATTATAAATATGATCGAAATCAGTATATGAATAACTTGGCTAGATCTATCTTGACGATACAGAGCTGATTTTCCTTCTTCTTCAATTTCTTCCAATAAATGCACTTCCCTCAAATGTATTTTCAGGTTGAAAATCTTTGCGAAGGTAGCAGAACATAAATTGCATTTCAATTTTTCGTTCATCACTATATTATTATTTTCTAGATTTACCGATCCGCTGTATTCAGCCATATTTTAGAATTTAGAAGACAGAGCAGCAATCGAGCAGACGAAAAATGACGCAAAGGCTATGGTAGCGATGGTGGGGGGAGCCAGGAATCCGGCTGGTCAGATCCATTCGTGGCTGTAGGGATAGCCTACCCAACCTTACCACTCAGCGGAGTAGGAGGTGTGCGTGTTCATGAGCTCGGCAGCTATGAGAGTATGACAGTTGCGTCTCTCTACCGGTTCATTCGCTTCTGAAATGTGAGTCAAGTCAAAGATATTATAAACGTAGATGCGGTGCGGGCTTAGTTACCCGCAATAAATATAGACGGCGCGTCCGGCGAAAATTGTCAATTCCCCTCTAGCCTCCACCACCCGTCGCTAGCACCAATCGATATAGCTTTCCAACAGCCACTTGGAGCGCTGTAAGAAACTCTCATCATACTCGTCGATAACTTTAGCTCGGACAAGAACCATAGCATTTTCATTTCAGTTCGGAAATAGATAGTGCACATGCGTGGCCGCCATGACAGTTCCCGCGAATTCAAAAGTTTCGACCCTACTCTGTAAAATGTATGCAAAAGCAGAGTTTAAAATTTTGTTATTGTGATAAATTCGTATGTAGTGAAAGTTTAATGAATAATAGTGTTCAGAATCTCAAAAGTGATTAATAGGAAAGAAATATATTGCATGTACGGAAGCTCAGTGCAATATTTCTTGGTTATGATTTCCAAGCGTCAGCCGCTGTAAGTATAAGGCGTGCGAATGCAACAAACATGAGTGCAAAAGTACCATTCCCAGCAATAATTTTGAATGAAAAAGATGTGCCAGGAGCACAATTAGTGCCAGATTTAAGTTTTGAAGGGCACAGCAGTGCGCTGCTGGTTATGTTGCTGAGAGGTTATGTTTTGGTAAACAAACTTTGTTTGTGCTTTTTTAGCAAAGTATCTTAGTACTTAACGATGATAAATTTAGAAATAATATGTATAATGATAATGATAGGATTACTCGTGAGCTGTAATTTCGAGAGGTATTATAATATGGCATTATAATTAATAAAGGAAACAAAATAAATATGTAAATTGTTGCAATTATAATAAAACGTTAAAATTTACATTAAATGTTCATGCCGTAATTGCAACAAGTTGCTTTCTCAGCGTTAAAAAATAAAAAAACAAAGTGGCTGTCATGCAAGTCGGGTCCCTGCAGACTGGCAACCCACTTAAAGCCACGTTAGCGGGTTGCCAATATGCAGGGGCCCGACTGCAATGACGGTCACTATGTTTTTTTATTTTTTAATGCTGCGAAAGCAACTTGTTGCAATTGCGGCATGACCGTTGAACGTAAATTTCAACGTTTTATTATAATTGCAACAGTTTACATATTAATTTTGTTTCCTTTATTAATTATAATGCCATATTACTTTACCATTACTTTAGCATTACTTTACCGTTACGCTGTAGCGTAATGTTTGCGTTCGGCCGGTCCGCCAGGGCTTCAAAGGTGCTTAGGAAGAAATATATTCTACCGATGAGAGCTGGGCATGGATCGACAAGGGGGAAGCACCTACTGGACCTGGTCGGGGAGCGAGGTGGACGAGCGGGAAGCCGGCGAAAGGACGCCAAGAAATCAGTTTGTGTTGGTCGTTCCTGGAAAACACAGCCGTTGCCTTGCCGATTACGTTTCTTCGGATAAGGGAGCCATTTGATTCTACCAAAGTACTTTTTCTGGATAAAGGACCTCGGTTTTCTCTCCGAAGGGAACAAGGTAGGCGTCAGTCTGTTCCTATAATGTTTTTGAGTTATTTTGGGTCTGGTATGGAGTTTAGTTTTTTAGTTTTGAGATGTTTCGGTTTATTTAGTTTTCGAGATAAAGTGTCGTCATTCTCGATGTACGAATTTTGAGTGAGTCGGTATACATTGTACGATGCTTTTCTTTATTTTCTTTGTTGTAAGCATAATTTCGCGAAATGTTGATTCCTTTCAGTGTAATTTTAAGTTAAGCTTTTTCCGTGTTGTCTCTTTTCTCAAGGTCAGCGTCTGTTGACAATAAAATGGCGGGTTGTCTAAATTGTTCAAGGAATAAGTAACGCTATCATAAATCCCTCTACCCTAAGTCAGGGCAATTATTTTCTTCTTTTCCTTTTCTTCGAGTTATTCTAGGCTAATTCAAAATTTTAATAACTTGATTTTGTTCCTGTCGAACGACACCTGAATGGGGTGTCTGGCGCTCAACACACGAAAGGGTAAGTCAAGGATATTATGACGTAATTCCTCATTTGTATCCATCAAAGCTGGGACTGGCGTTATTCATTTTTTGCGCCCAACGTGGGGCTGAAACGTTTAAATAAGGGATTATAGAATTTTATTGAATCTTTTAAATTTATTTATTCACTTTCTTAAAAATAACGGAAAGTGAAATATTTTCGGAGCAACAGGGGCTCGGACCAAAGCAACCCAGCCATGACAGTTCATAGGCTAACTGATATTTGATCTTCTATTTTATGGATAATTTTAATTGATTTATCGATATTTTAATTGAGATTTGTTGCCTGGTGTTATTAAGATGAATTTTTTACCTGATGTTATTTGAGTGAATTGTTTACCTGATTTACATTATGTGAGATATTTATTCGATTTATTTATTGAATTTATGTGATTTATTTATTGAAAATGTTGTGGTATACCTATACATAGGTCTGATTTACACATCTTTCTTGAATCTCATTAACCTGCCATTACACTTTGTGAATTTTACCATGTACCCTAGAAACGTATTGCTGTGGGTTCGATATTGATTACCTGCTTGATTGTGTTTGATATGGTCCATTTGGCTGATTTATCAGTTATTCCACGATGCTTTTGTGGTTTATTTATTTAAACAAAACATTATGATTATATTTGTTGGGGAATGATTTTTATCGAGTGCTTACAATGTTTACTTTTTTTTTAACATTGTGAAGAACACATTCGTTTTCCTATTTCGTATTAGTTTCGAATATTTAACGGATTTGAAGAATTTATTTATAAGGATCTTGATTATTTAATTTTCAAGTTAAGAACTTTGAGCAAAATGGATCAGTCTACCATTAAGGTCGACAAGTTGTGGGCCGAAACAACTGACTCTCCATTATTTCGACCTCTCTTCCGAAGGGGATGATATGGTGATGAGATGCCGTTTGGTTAGGTTCCACCAGCATTTTCGCTATATGCATCGTACTTGGGAAGAGAGTGGGGAGCGCGACTTGACTACCAAGTTGGAAAGGCTTTGGGTATCCCCACCAACTACTCTCAGTAACCCTATCGTGACATCGCGTGCTCAGTCATCAATTTCCCCCACTGCTCGCAGTACCAACGTAGATACGGAATCCTTGTTCACACCGGTTACAAGGATTAGTAGCGTTACTTTCGCGAAAACAATAGCCAGTATAGTGACGTTTGCTCCTTACGAACAAACAGCGCCACGGTATACTCTCGCTAGTCGTTCCACAATGAATCCTGCGTTCTTTCAGGACGTGGTTCAATCCACAACGCTTAGGATGACTCCTTTTTCTAACGATTATGGTCAAACTAGTGCTGTTAGCAATGATACACACCCTTTTAATTTTCCACACATTTCGGAGCAGCGCAATCAGACTTTTCAGTACATTATGATCCTCCGATATCAGAGTTAGAGCAGTTACAACTTGCCATCAACAATTTACATCCAAAGTATCTGGATGCTTTGCCTAAAGTTGAGTATAGGACTTTCGCGTTTCACCGGAATTTGTATACCGTGCGGACGAAGTAGCAGCCGCAGGAAATGAACCTGTAGCCTTATGTAGTAATACTAGTGGGAGCAATGAGAGTATCAATAATAATAATAATAATGATAATGGCAATAACAATAAGAAGAAGCCCTATCGAAGGTTTTCTCGCGTTGTCGTCGCGGTAGGGCTTGAGCTTTCCTCTCATGAAGTTGACGGCGATGTTGGCTGTAGCATTGCTACTGACAGGGTTTCTCATGCCAGACAGGCAGAGAGCGAAGAGGAAAGTGACTAAGAGGAACACCAAAACCCATAAATGGAGAGTATTTTAAAAATTTTGAAACGCTTGTCGCTACCCGAGGATCGTCGGGGCGCCCCTGGAGCCACCGCTGGGGGCCACAGCATGCAGGACGGTGGTGATGGTGAGCTGCGAGATGGTCAGGCAAATCTCACTAATCAAACAGCTGGCCAGCAAGAACATCTGCGACATACGGTAAGCAGTGAAACATCAACTGCGTCTGCTGAGGATGCTTTGGCTAGCCTTAGCTATTTGCAGCCAACCACTTCAACAGAAATACCGTGGGAGAGCATCGAGTGGGATACCACAATGAATGAGGAATTGATGCGTCTCTATTATGAAAGTGCGAAGTTTGAAACATCACGAAAAAAAGGACAAAATTTCAGAACGAAATTTGCCGCAAAGTATCCTCAAATAGAGAAAGTCGCATTGAGAGATCTTATCGCTAAGGTGAAGGACATCAGGACTAATCTACTTATCTCAGAAGATCGAGCAATGGAGATTAAACAGGAGGTTGATTTGGAGTGGAAGAACAACGGCAATGAACAGCAGTTAGAGGCAGCCGTGTCACACGAACAATCAGTGGCAATTAATGTTCTTCCTCAACCTGGTGATGATCCAGCACCACCGCATCCTCCAGAGGTAGATGGCCTAATACAACCAGTGCCAGAAGCCGAGGTTCAACAACCAAGGAAGCGATTAAAATGGACATACCATATGAACAGAGATGTGATGCGCTTTTATTTTTTGGCAAAGAAAAGTGGACAAAGTGTAAGGAGAGAACATCATCGTCTCTTCTTACTTAAGTACTCAGGGCTAGCCACAAGAATAAATGAGCAGAATCTAGCAGATCAAAAACGCTCAATATCTGTAAACAAATTGCTTTCGGCTGTTGAAATAGCTGCCATCGAAATGGAAGTGGAACAGCAGCTTCCTATTGATGAACTTCCATTGGAAGATGTGGAAAACGAAAACTTGATTGCAGCTGAAGACATAGGTGCTAGGGATAATGAACATCAAGTACCTGATGGACTAGAACCACATCCGGATATTATAAACGTTGATATGAACAGCGAAGTCCCAGAAAATCTACAGCACCTTGAAAGGAATTTTGGCCATGCTCTGCTAGAGTTCAGACATATAGAACCAACACAAAGGCATTCACTGCCCAAGATGAACATCACAAATGATCTGCGTGCACTAATAGAATACCTAAATAGCAAGGTTTTACCTATGCATTTGAACGCAACACAAAATGCGTTAGAGGTGCAAACTCTTGTATATTGTGAAGCTGTGGCAACCGTTAGTACGTTGGGCCGCAGAACTAGGCCTATAAATGCAATCTTCGCCCCAAGACAGGAGCGAGATCCGCCATGGAAGATCAGGTTGAATATGGATGTCAGCAAAGTAAGGTGCAAATTGGGTCGACTGACTCAATATAAGAAAGGAAATCGAACCAGATAGCTGATACACCATGTTATTAAAATCATCCACCCTCGGTACATCGAGACATTGACACCAGCAATATTGGATGAGATTAAAGACTCCCAGCGGCAGGGACTTGATGTTCTTACTGCTAGACTGCGTCGGTACAAGAAAAGTAGTGCAAGAAGGCAACAAAATCGAACCTTTCGGGCAGATGAAAGAAGGTTCTATCGTGAACTGAGTGTAAAGCAAAATAAACAACAAGACACCGAAGTCCCTCCATTGGAAGACATGACTAACTATTGGTCAGATGTTTGGGGAAAAACTAATAGGATCAATTTGGACACTGCGTGGTTCCAACTAGAAAAAGCAAGAACAAGCAATAACCCTGAAATAGAGCTGACGAACATCACAGCTTTAGATGTTTCAGCGGTTTTGAAAAAAGCATGTAACTGGAAAGCTCCAGGTCCGGACATGGTGCACAATTTCTGGTACAAGTACCTGACTAGTGTGCATCCTGCGTTGGCACGGTGTTTTCAGAAGATCATCGAACATCCAGATCTGATGCCAGGCCAACAATATATAAATGTCTTACAGCTATCATAGCAGATAAGGTATATTCACACTGCGACGAGAATGACATCCTTACAGAAGAACAAAAAGGATGTTGTAAAAACTCCCGAGGCAGTAAAGATCTAGTCACCATAGACGCTGTTGCCTGTCCTGACGCAAGCTCGTGAACACCAAAGGAACTTGCACATGGCATACATTGACTACAAGCAAGCGTTTCCTTCCGTACCACATGACTATTTGCTTCAAGTCTTAAAAGTATACAAAATTTGTCCACGCATCATTGACTTCCTAAGTCGTGCGATGATGCTTTGGGGTACAAGAATCCAGTATTTTGATCATGGACAACCAAGGATAACTAGATCAATACGCATTACGACGGGTATATTCCAAGGAGAATCCTTCAGTGCATTATGGTTCTGCTTAGCGTCGAACCCACTGAGCAAAAGTTTAAATAGCATGTCTCATGGGTTCCGAGTAAATGATAATGAGGATGGTCATCAAGTGACTTATCTTCTATACATGGATGACCTGAAGCTATACGCTAGTTCGGACGAGAAACTGCAGCAAGTGATTGATGTTACAAAGCAGTTTTCCAATGATATCAACATGGAGTTTGGACTAGATAAATGCCGAACAGTGCATTTAACCAGAGGAGAATTAGGTACCGCAGAGATAGAGAACGATTTCGGGAATGACATCGAGGCAATGTCAGAGGGCGAGTCATATAAATACCTGGGTATTCTCGAATCTAAGGGTATTCAGCATACGATAGTTAAGAAAAGCCTAACGACTGCCTTCACGAAAAGACTCAGATTGGTTCTGAAGAGTTCTCTTAACTCGGCAAACAAGATCAGGGCAATCAACACCTATGCCATCCCTGTTCTCACGTACTCCTTTGGGCTCATCAAATGGTCGAACACTGACCTCGGACGATTAAACAGAATCATCCGCGTAGAAATTACGAAACACCGAATGCACCACAGTAATTCGGCGATTGAAAGGGTAGTTCTACCACGACATAGAGGGGGCAGAGGCATTGTAGATGTCAGAAAACTGTGTGAGTCACACGTTATACAGTTTCGAGACTATTTTAACAGCAAGCGAGATGTTACGCTTTACAACACCATCTGTAAAGCGGATCTTGACTACACGCCCTTGAATTTGTCCTCAGAGGAGGCCTTTAATATCAGGACAGAAACCATAGAGGAATTAGAAACGCAATGGAGACAGAAAGCCATCCACAGCGAACACCCCAAAACGCTAGATCAATATGAAGTGGATAGTGAGGCATCCAATATATGGCTGAGAAAGGGGCTCCTGTATCCAGAAACGGAAGGATTCGTCATTGCGATTCAGGATTTTTTTTTTCAATTCTCTGTAAAAATTTTTTTTAGTGGCATCAGGCCTCAGGTTTGATACGCAAGGGTCAGTGAAAGGAACAAATTTGTTGTTATTTCAAGTTATTTGTTATAAGCAAATATTTGCAACAAATAGCCAGTATGATGGATTATGTTTTTGTGAAGTATATTTATGCATCAAAATCGCATGTTTTGAGCAACGAGGTGACATGTGATCATGAAAATGTGATGTCCGATATCATTTGTTAACTTTAACAACAAATAATATAAACAAATGCATGATTTCAACAGTTTTAGGCAGAAACAAACCGAATTTTCTTTCGATTGCCTTCAAATCTCATTGCCTGCGATGCTCATTGATATTTTTTTGACTCAAAATATCATTCAACATTTTTATGAACGAATCGTTTGAACAAACTCCTATTATGGACATTTCATAATTCCAGTCCTCATTTTAAGAACGATTTATTCTAGAATCAAGAGCTCAAGAGCTTCAGGATGAAAATCACTATCTATATGTCTCCAGCTTCCTCTCAGATGTGAAAAGTATGCATCAGATGAGATGAGTAATTTATGCAATAGATCAGTATTACTGGCTAACCGACTGCACTTACGAGTATTGAATTCGCGGAATCGTTTAAAATCTTTATTACGGGCTACTTGAGCTTCTTCAGATAAGAGGCCGATGGGAATACTGAACGATTTGATTACCTCCGCTCCGTGCAAAAGAATGTTGTGAACAGATGATGGCATATAATACCATTTATACAATTCTACATACATTCGTGCAGTTTCGAGAGCATAGTTTTCGAATTTCTCTGAATCGATTTTTTGACCACAAGAAAGAACCTGAAAAATTATGCTAAATCGCTCGATCAAGCGAACATCAACACCTGTGATCTTTGCTGTCGATTCAGGATCTTGAAAAAATTTTCGAGCAGTATTCCCATCATTTAATGTTCCTGCTCCATGCTTGGGTATGTCGATATAATTAAACCCATCTCTTTCCGAAATTCTAGCTGGATTCTTAATCTCGTGGTCTTCATTTGCGTTTTTTGCTCATTGGTGCTCGCTTGCCATTTGTAAAAATGTAAGCGATAAGCAATATTGAGGATAAGAACTATGAAACGTATTTTAGCGTGGAGTGGTGAAAGGCCAAGCTCATAATCTTTCTCAAGAACATCTTTTTTCAACACTCGATTCAGATCATTCATTTCTGAAGGTTTCCCTTTGCACAAATGGCATGTTGCTGCACTTGGCGTTTCTGTGAGATTTTGGGCTACTTTACCATCCAGCATAGTCAATAGCATCTCATAATCAACCTTGCACCTAAATTTGCCAATTGTGATTTTAGTCGGCGAAAGTTGTTTTATTTCCTCTTTTATACCGCCGATCTCAGATCTCGTCAATTCGGGAAATACTCTCATCAGACTGCATGCCATCCGGGAGATTTTGTGTGTAAACACTTTGGTCTGATGCCCCATCAAAACCGTATTTTAGTTAGATTAGTAATGGTGTTAAAGCGATGTTGTTTGTCTGAGTAATATAAGTTTTTTTTTAATTAATACATGTAGATGGTAAAAGGAACTGACATACTTCAGACCAAAAGTAGATTTTTGATGTTGTAAATCCTTTATTTCTTGCCGACGTTTCGAAAACTTTGTCGTTTTCCTCTTCAAGACTTAGAATTAAATTTCGGAGTTCGTCTAATTCTAAAATAAAAAAAAGTAAATAAAGAAAGAATCGTTCAATAATTGACGAAAAAATTTGACGAACTCCGAAATTCAATTCTAAGTCTTGAAGAGGAAAACGACAAAACAACATCAAAAATCTACTTTTGGTCTGAAGTATGACAGTTCCTTTTACCATCTACATGTATTAATTTTTAAAAAACCGTATTTTAGGTGTAGTATCAGAGACTTGACGTTTTTCTCTATTATGGAACTCTTGATTGTAGGAATCTCTGTCAAACGTTTTGCCGTATGATCCAGCAGTTCTCTTAACTTAATAGAGACACTCTGACCAGGAATAGTAAGTGCTGAATCGGGAGGATAACATCGCTTCCTTGCATCGAGCAAATTTTTATACGGGACAAAAATGTCTGCATTTTTGGCTTTCGTTTTGAAGCGAATTATTTTATACTGATGATGCTCTCCTCAATCTCATTTTTACCTGCATCATTCAAAAGTCGAGTTATTTTGTTCGCTAATTTTGTGTTTCCAGCAGCTCTCAGATTTCTAAGAAAGGCTAGTTGAATCTCAAGTTCAGAATAGCATTCCAGAATTTCTTGAAGCTTCCTTCTTTTCGTGGACGTAGAACTGCTTGAAAAATCTTCATGAGAACGTCTACCGATCTTTGGTGTAGTTAAAGCAACAGTGAATTTCGTGAGGAGCCATTTGCCGTATCTGCGCTTGAGCTTTTCTTTTTCGTAAAAAGAAGATTTCCAATTTTTTTTTAATGTAGGTGTAAAGTACTGTAATAGTTTGTCAGTAACTAATTTCATTAGGTTATCATCGACTGGATAATTTTCCCGGATGTAATTCCAAAGCATTACAGATAAATCAGTGTCGTTCATTTTGTGATTTTGCCTTGCAATATCACACAAGCTTTCTATTGGTACCTCCAGAGAATTCATCTTAACGCGTAAATTAAAATAAATAAAATAACAATTTGAAAAATAATGAAAAAATGAAGGAAGAAATTTCGTGATACTTAAAACCTATGGAAAAGAAAATTAAAGAAACAAAAAAAAATAGTTGATATCTCTGAACTTCAGGAGATAAAACAACAATTCGTGAGTGACAAATAACTTTGTGATATAAGTGTCAACTTCCTACATCAACTTAAATATAAGAATATGAATATTCAATATCATCAGAACATTATTTCCAGTTAACAGAACAGAATCAATATCTTTGCGAGATTCTCTTGTTCTCTACTCGAGTATTCGATACAAAATGTCTGAACGTTCAACTGTTTCCTCTCGTTGAACAAGAATCACGCATGCGCATATAACATGTGTTGCCATCTGGTGGCGACAGGCAAAATATCTTATATAATGGTAATATGGCGGGGAATTTAAATCAAAAAATGATAGGAAAATAAGAAATTGAAAGGAAGGACGATCTTACTCTACACTGGAATGTCCAAACCATGGATTATTTGATTCATATTTATAATATTCGTTGATGAAGTTAACGGGTTATATCATTTAATAAGACTTGAAGACAATCAGAAAAAAATTCGGTTCGTTTTTACCATAAACTGTTCAAATCAGGCATTTACTTATATTATTTATTGATAAATTCAACAAATTATATCAGATAACAAAAGTATATCAATGTGCATCACAGGCAATGAGACTCGAAGACAATCGGAAGAAAATTCGGTTTGTTTCTGTATAAAACTGTTCAGATCATGCATTTGCTTATAATAATTGTTGATCAATTTAACAAATTTTTTCAGATGACAAAAATACATCACTGTATATCATCGGCAATGAGATTCGAAGGCAATCGGAAGAAAATTCGGTTCGTTTCTGCCTAAAACTATTCATATCATGCATTTGTTTATATTATTTTTTGATAAATTGAAAAAATGATATCGGATGACAAAAATATATCAATGTGCATCACAGGCAACGAGATTCGAAGATAATCGAAAGAAAATTCGGTTTTTTTCTGCCTAAAACTGTTTAGATCATCCATTTGTTTATAATAATTGTTGATAATATCAACAAATTATTTCAGATGACAAAAATACATCAATGTGTATCACAGGCAATGAGATTCGAGGGCAATCGGGAGAAAATTCGGTTTGTTTCTGCCTAAAACTGTTCAGATCATGCATTTGTTTATAATAATTGTTGATAAATTGAACAAATTATTTTTGCTGACAAAAATACATCAATGTGTATCACTGGCAATGAGATTCGAGGACAATCGAAAGAAAATATGGTTTGTTTCTGCCTAAAACTGTTCAAATCATGCATTTGTTTATATTATTTGTTGTTAAAGTTAACAAATGATATCGGACATCACATTTTCATGATCACATGTCACCTCGTTGCTCAGAACGAGCGATTTCGATGCATAAATATACTTCACAAAAACATAATCCATCATACTGGCTATTTGTTGCAAATATTTGTTTATAACAAATAACTTGACATAACAACAAATTTTTTTCTTTCACTGACCCTTGCGCATCAAACCTGGGGCCTGATGCCACTAAAAAAAAATTTGACAGAGGATTAAAAAAAAAAATTTGTAAATCAACATTTTTTTCGATATTTGCAGTTCTATATAAATTTGAAAAAAAAATTAAAAAATCGGCCTCGTCATGTTTCTTAAGAATTTAATGCTGAATTTTTTGAAAAAAAAAAGTTGAAAATCGATGAAGAATTGCGAGCTACAGATTATTTTGAACATCGTTTTTCCATTTCGCCCCACTGTGGAACATCAGGAACCAAGTGATTAAGAACCTATGGCGTGATACATGGTAGCTCTAAGAAAGCATCCAGAGGCGACTGGTGTCACCTTCAACACTCACGGCCGGTGTGTAAGGATAACAGCAGCAAAGCCAAACTGCAAACTACACCATGCTTCTAATTCTGTACCTACCGCATGATCGTAAATGATTTCAAACAACGTATTGAAATAACTTATAACATCCTCATCTCATCAGTCACTTGACTTAGTCCGTGGCTATGACGAAAAACCGGGTTCACCCGAGAAAAAGTTTGAAAAAAAAATAAGAAGCAAGGTGTTGGAGGTCGTGGTAAAAATCGCGGCAAGGAGAATGGTGGTGGTGCAGGTTCCAACCCCACCAATAATAATCCAGGTAACAATCTAAATAGCGTTTGCGCCGTAATAGGCCTCCCAGAGGTACAGGCATCCCCTGTGCCCAATCCTTTCGGATATTATCCGCCCTTGTTTAATTACGGCTATTATCCCGGCATTCCTCAGGCACATATCATGCCAGCTAATTTCGATACCCTCCATTGGGTACCCAGGCCACTGAAGCGTCGAATTTACCGACTGCTGCCGTGGGTTCCAATGTACGAGGTCCAACACAACCTAGCACAGTGCACACTACCACTAGGGGCACACGAAGAGATGTGCTTTACGCTTGTTGGAACTGTAATGAGACAGGACACGGTTTCCGTATCTATCCTAAACAAAAGAGTGTATTTTGCCACAAATGTGGTAAATCCGGTCAATACTCGACGAGCTGTAGTAGATGCTCTGGACCCCGACCGGGAAACGAATAAGGGCAAGTGATGTTAGGGTCCAATTACTTCCCACTTTCGTTGTAGAGGCCCCTCAGATTCTCTTCGATCAATTAAATATGGTACTTGACGAGAGGCGCCTATTTATTACTGTTTGTGTGGACGGCCAACCGCTAAACGGACTTTTTGATCCCGGCTCGTGCTGCACTTATACAGGCAAGCAAGCTTTTGGGAAGTTTAGTACGTTATTGAAGAAATTAGCTGATCAGCCACGCCCAGGAATTATGTATCCAAACGGGGTAATTGAGGAAACTGCCGGACAAGTCATGATGATGAATTGTTTGATTTTGATGTTAGATTTAAGCCACGAATTTGAAGACTAGGTAACGGTATTTGGAGAACGTATCAGGGTCAGAAAATCGGTTCTGAAGCAACCCTATCGTGCGAAATTTCAGATAGTCATATAGAAGCCACCAATGCTTCGCTATCAAGTGAAGGTGTTCAAGCCTGTGCTGGCATAAAGGAACTAAAGCCATCTAAGGCTAACTATTTAGAGGATTTTCTTAAAAGGAAAATTCCTTTAATGCCAGCAAGGCTTCCTGCTAGACACATGGTGAATCACCATATAGATATCCAGGGACATCCCCCGTTCAGACAAGCTTATTGGCGTTATTCTCCCAGGGTTGGAGAATCCCTGCGAGAGTCCGCCCACAAGCTCGAATATGAGGGAATTATTATCCCAAGTAAAAGCGAATGGTTTAACCCTGTAGTAATGGTTAGGAAGTCTGATGGAAATTACAGACTTTGTATCGACTTCAGAAAGCTGAATGAGGTAGCTAATAAAGACGCGTACCGAATGCGGAACATTAGTACTATTTTGGATAAACTTTCTTCCGCACGATACATTTCCAAGATTGACCTCAGTCAGGCCTTTCACCAAATTCCACTCTCAGAAGAGTGCAAGGAGTTCACTGCTTTTACTGCACCGGGTAAGCGGCTTTACCACTTTAACCGTATCCCTCTCGGCTTATCGGGAGCTCCGGCAACGTTTCAACGCTTGCTGGACCGTCTGATAACGCCGGAATTTGAGCCCCATGCGTTTGCCTATATGGATGACATAATAGTAGTGAGCGAAAACTTTGAAGACCACATTCATTGGTTAGAGAGAGTGCTGGATGTGGTTATAAATGCAGGACTTACGGTCAATCCAGACAAAAGCGAGTTTGGTTGCAGTGAGGTACGTTATCTCAGATATCGGGTTGATAGGACAGGAATGCATCCAGACCCCGAAAAGATTGAGCCAATAACATCTTATCCGGCTCCTACTAATTTGTGTAAGCTCAGACGGTTTCTGGGTATGGTGTCGTGGTATAGGCGGTTTATGAAAGATTTTGCCACAAAAGCTGAACCTCTTTATCGATTATTAAAGAAGAATCGAAGATTCGAATGGAAAATACTCAGGAAAAGGCTTTCCAGGATTTAAAATCAGCTCTGATAACCGCCCCCACCTTATCCAGATCAGATTTTGGTCTGCCGTTCTACCTGCAAACTGACGCAAGCAGTACGGGTCTAGGAGCAGTCCTCACCCAGATCCAGGCTGGTGAAGAACACGTCATAGCCTTTCCTAGTAGATCTATGCAGGGCGCCGAGAAGAACTACACTGTAACCGAACAGGAGTGTCTGGCTGTGGTATGGGCCGTCGAGAAATTCAGACCGTATCTCGAGGGGTATCACTTTATAGTGATTTCAGACCATAGTAGTCTACGATGGCTTTATAACCTGAAGGATCCTACTGGTAGATTGGGTAGATGGGCCCTTAAATTATTGCAATATGATTTTGAGGTTAAGCACAGAAAAGGTGCCCTTCACCATGTACCGGATGCTCTTTCGAGGATGTATAAACCAGATCAAGAGGTTGTATGTGCCATTGAAAAAACGGATGATCTGTGGTACACTCGAAGAGCAAAACTGGTCCAGGAGATGCCGTACCAGTTTCCTGACTGAAAATTAGAGGAAAATAGGCTTTATTGTCACCTCCCAGACCATCTCACTGATCCTTTGCTGCCTCATCTGGAGGCCTGGAAATTGGTCTTACCATTGGAGCTTCGTGCGATGGCCATTGAAGCACACGATACCACGACGTCTGGACACTTAGGTGTCGATAAGACCTTCCAACGTCTCTCGTTGCTTTATTATTGGCCCGGAATGTTTAACGACGTTGCAAAATACGTCCGAGCATGTGAAATCTGCCAGAAGATGAAGGTAGACCAAGCAGGTCCGGTAGGTTTGATGGGTAAACGGGTAATCGAGCAACCTTGGTCAGTGGTAGCGGCGGACATAATGGGTCCGTTTCCACCGAGTCGTTCTGGTCACCAGTATGTCTTGGTTTTCCAAGACATGTTTACCAAGTGGATAGAGGTCTTACCTTTAAAAAAAGCAAATGCCGTTAATGTCCAAAAGTCGTTCGAAGAGGCGGTCATTTTCAGATGGGGAACTCCCGACGTTCTGTTCACTGACAATGGCACTGAGTTTGTGAATAAATTAATTTCAAAGGCTGCGTCGGAATTGGGAATTTGACATTCGACTACCCCGCCGTATCATGCGCAAGCTAATCCGGTAGAGCGGGTAAATCGAGTACTGAAGACCATGATATAATCTTTCGTAGAAGGTGATCATCGGAGTTGGGACAAACATCTCCCTGATTTCCGCTTCGCATATAATACAGCTGTTCACAGTTCTACTCGGGTGTCGCCGGCGCTCCTAAATTATGGTAGAGAGCCTAGGCTGGCAAAGTCATTGAAAAGACAAGAGGAGGGAGCCCCGGATATTGTGCCATTGGCTGTAGAGGATTGGGAAAGTAGGATTAAGCGATTGCCGGCCCTTAGAGATTTAGTTGCGCATCATTTGGATATAGCGTCGGATCATCAGGCTAAGTACTATAATTGCCGTAGACGAGACATTCGCTATCAAGTAGGCGACATCGTCTGGCGTAAGACTCATACTTTGTCGTCGGCGGTCGATTACGTCGCCAGGAAGTTATCCCCAAAATATGCAGGCCCGTTCAGGGTTGTAAAAGTCATTAGTCCGGTAGTTTATGAAATCCAGGATGAGTCCGGAATAATCGAGAAAGCTCATATTAAGGATTTAAAACATTATTGGTCCATTGATCCAGACGCAATTAACGAGAAGCTTTCTTCGCAACTTGAAAATGAGGAAGAGGGTGCCCAAGTTTCGCCCGGAGACGGCTCAAGTTCTGAGGAAACTCAGAGGTCACTCCGGTTGATTGGAGTTCGCTCGTCGCCGGACAATCAATCAGGGGTTATTGCTCCGAACAAGGAGGGAGCCGGTAGATCGAACCAACCGCTTCCCCTCAGATGCAGGGATTCCGCAGAATCGTCGCTATTGCCCGATTCGAGTACCGAGCCCCGTTTCCCAGCGGAACTTCTTCAAAGAAGAAGAGGAAGGCCCCCAAGGCCCAGAAGCACCGAGGTTGAACACCCTCTAAGTACAGAACGACGAAGAGGTAGCCCGCAAGGAGGAGCCAAGAGGCGAACCACGGGCATCCCAATCGCCCATCTTATTCGTCGCCGCGGTCCTGGAAGACCCCGAAAAATCGAAGGGAGCCATCCCCAAAACCCCGAACCCCACCGAGCCGAAGATGCGGAGAAGGAAGAAGAAGGACCCCGCCGCAGTAGTCGGCTCAGGTCAAGAAAATAGGGAACCTTCGGAATCCTTCCCCGTTCCAAGGCCAACGGTGGAGACTGGGATCCAATGTCGAGAACTCGACAGCGGCGCTCAAGCTGTGTTGGAGAAAGCGGGTCCCTCCCGTCCCTTGCGAGACTTCGAACGCCCGTCACCACTCGCTTCAATTGACACACAGTTATCGGTCCTGCTTGGAGTACCAGCTCTTAACCACAATTAGTTTTGAGCATTTTTGTCGTAGGATTTTAAGTTTATTTTAGTCGTTAGGTGGTACCGTTAACCGCAATTATTTTTTTTTCGTTATACAGATTCAAATCCGCGTATGAGTATTCCATGTGAAACTATGATTTATAGACTGATTGCACCTATCGGTTCAAGATTGCACCGGTTCATTTGAACTAGGATTTGTCAATTAAAGGAGAACTTTGGGATACAGCAATACTTCTCTGTTAATGGGTCTGGTAGATAGCAGACTTTGATCAATATAGTCTAATACAATTTTTTTTTTCATTATAACTTCCTGTTCATTGGTCTGGTAAATGACTGACGTTAACAAATCTCATTTCTTTTAGACACGATTACTGTCATGATTGGGCGAGACTATTGTTGCCAAAGATTACATTTCATTCATTTTTATTTTATTACATTATTCATTTCTTTTGTATCCCTTTTGATTTATTTGTTTGCTTTCCGAGTACGGTTGCCTCTCAAGCTTCGCTTCGACTAACTAGTTTCTGTTACTGTCTTACTTTTGAAACACTCAAGCATATAATGCACTAAAAAAAAAGAAAACCGACCAATATATGCTAAACTTTGGAATCTAATCAGACTCTGGATGACTTGGAGGTCGGATTGCTGACGCCTGCTGGCTTTAGAGCCCCGCTGGTCAGTCTAGGGGGGGGGGGGGCGGGTGTTGTAACGAGGTGGCTTACCACCTGTTGAGGATCCTCCCCTGACTTTATACATAAATTATTTAAAAATAATCGCGATACCTTCCAAGGCCAACACGAACTCAAATTCAACTATTTAAGGAATGAGTCTGGGAGTGTAATATGTTTCCTTGAGAGACTGGAGAGTCTCTCTCTGACTTAAAAAGAAACTTTGGAGTTTCTGGCATCGCCAAAAATACCAACAAGGGAAGGAAGGAGGCCCTTCGCAATCGTCACCTACAGGTTGATTTAACAACGGGGCACTGCCACCACACCACACACACGGTCTACTTTACCAGGCACGCCAACCCGAGATTTAGTCCATGTCATCCAGGATTGAATCATTATTCACTACAACTGCAGAGTGTCAAAATCACAACCGGCTCGGCACCTGTCATTACATACGGGTGGTTATCTTTGTTACTACCGGCACACTAGACACGAGGTAATGATTCACGCACGATCTTCAAAAGTGCTTAGGAAGAAATCTATTCTACCGATGAGAGCTGGGCATGGAGCGACAAGGGCGCAGCACCTACTGGACCTGGTCGGGGAGCGAGGTAGACGAGCGGGAAGCCGGCGAAAGGACGCCAAGAAATCAGTTCGTGTTGGTCGTTCCTGGAAAACACAGCCGTTGCCTTGCCGAGTAGGTTTCTTCGGATAAGGGAGCCATTTGATTCTACCAAAGTACTTTTTCTGGATAAAGGACCTCGGTTTTCTCTCCGAAGGGAGCAAGGTAGACGTCAGTCTGTTCCTATAATGTTTTTGAGTTATTTTGGGTCTGATTTGGAGTTTAGTTTTTTAGTTTTGAGATGTTTCGGTTTATTTAGTTTTCGAGATAAAGTGTCGTCATTCATGATGTACGAATTTTGAGTGAGTCGGTATACATTGTACGATGCTTTTCTTTATTTTCTTAGTTGTGAGCATAATTTCGCGAAATGTTGATTCCTTTTAGTGTTATTTTAAGTTAAGCTTTTCCCGTGTTGTCTCTTTTCTCAAGGTCAGCGTCTGTTGACAATAAAATGGCGGGTTGTCTAAATTGTTCAAGGAATAAGTAACGCTATCATAAATCTCCGCCCTTCAGGCAAACAACTGCTTTATATTCACTATTAGCTTCAACTTTGTCAATTTCATCTCTATATTTTTTTACTGCCAATAGAGCCACTCATATATTGATAGAATTTAAAAAAAATGGTTTAAGCGTTTCTGTCCCTCACGAAATCCCTCTACCCTGAGTCAGGGCAATTATTTCCCACTTTTCCTTTTCTTCGAGTTATTCTAGGCTAATTCAAAATTTTAATAACTTGATTTTGTTCCTGTCGAACGACTCCCGAAAGGGGTGTCTGGCACTCAACACACCAAAGGGTAAGTCAGGGATTTTATGACGTCATTCCTCATTTGTATTCCTCAAAGCTGGGGCTGCCGTTATAATGATTAAAAGAATGGATTAAAATTTTTTTTGAAAATGTTCATAGTATTTTGAAAAAATAGGAAAAACGTTCTCAAAAATCAAATTTTTCATTTAAAAACAAATAATAAATAAACTAAATTCCGACATAATTCGGCACTGAATTGAATCTTGCAAGGTTTGTTCGAAAAATGTTATTAGGTTCGAAGAAAATGTAGGAAGATTTTTTTTCCTTTTGAAGCGCACGCGTTTTTTATATTATTTTTCGATACAATTCTTAAACAATTACTGTACTTGTAAATTCAAGCAATAATTTCGAAAAATTTAAATATTTAAACATTTCCTTAATAAAAATATTTGATTATTGTGTTTTTAATAAGTAAATAATATTTATTGAGAAAACATTTTTTTTCATGATTTAATTCGGGGATTCTATAATTCGGGAATTTTTTACTTTGGATATTTTCTGTCGGAAATTTTCCAATTCGGTAATATTATAAACTGTTCCACAATATTATAATTTCGGAAATTTTATTATTCGAAAATTTTCCCATTCGGAAATTGAATAGTGTCGGAGATTTCATTTTCCGGGACTTTGCAGTCATCCCTTTCGGAATTTTTCTAGTCGTCCCATATTTTTATACATACCTTCTCTTAAGATTATGTAATTTTCCAAAATTAAAAGTCAAAATTTAATTTCGAAATCATCAAAAGTATCCATTTTCTTTTAAATTATTTGAAATCTTTTCAAATTATTGTTGACATTTTTTCGGAACTTTTAAATATATTTTGAAATGATTCCCATATTTCCTAAACTTGTTGTAAAATCCTGCAAAACAAATTGCCTCAAAAGCTTCCAGATTTTTTTGATTTAAAAATCTTTCAAAATTCTTGAGAAGCTCCTAATTTTCTTTCGAAACGTTTAAAAATTAGAAAAATTGTAATTGCAACTTTCAAAGTTTAAATTTACCATTCTGAAATTGTGACAATTCAATTTCGAATGTTTTAATATTGAAAATTTTGCTGTTTTTTTTTTAACTTTGAAAATTCCAAATTAAATGAGTTAAAATGGAATACTTTATACTGAAACAATACTTGAATAAGACTTTGAAATTGAATAAAGGCGTTTATTTATGAATCCATTAATTTTAAGTGATTTTCAAATTTAACATTGTTCATGAAGACTCAGTCGGATTTTTACATTTGTGTAACTACTAAGGCTTGCGAAATAAATAAGTTCAAAATTTAACGTCAAAATATGTAAATTATGTATACAATTTTGAACAGATCCAGAATCGTCTTGTAAAATCAATTCCTGTTCAATTTTTAATACTAGAACTACAGTTCAGTTTTTAAAAGTCGCGAGTCAAGCTCAATTTAGCACAGCTTTAATTTTTTTTAATATTAATTTTTCGGTTCTAGCTTCCAGGAAAATCATTTCATTCCTCAAAAGGTTTTCGACAAATCTCGTTGGTAATTTTTTATTTTAAGAAATATATGTGAAAATTATACCATTTTTACGAACAATATTTTTCTTCAATAAAATTGTTATAATAAAAGCGTTTCGAAGAGTTTTTTTTAATCTTTCGAGAAATAAAATGAATATTTATAGGTCGACTAAGGTTAATTTTCTTCACAAAATTTGGCTTAAATCTTATTTTTTCCAGTTGTTTTTACTATAGTACAATTAAGGTTTGTATCTTTGGGCAAGAAATCCGTTCTATAGTTTGACAAATATTCTTTATAAATTAATAATTTGTACTGAAAATCACCTTGAGTGACATTCATTTATTATTCTATAAACGGGAAAAAAACAGATTTCAAATGTTTTCTATGAAAAACACAATCTATGAATGACAGAACGAAATGAGAAACAACAATAAAGTCAATTTATTCAGAAACAAGCACTTTCAATAAATTGACCTTGAGCAAATATTGAATATATATTTTTTAATTTTGACAAAAATTCCGTGTTATTTTCTCACAACAAAAATAATTTGTCGGGGAGCCAAATTATTAGAAAATAAATCAAACTTGAACAAGCACCCTTTTAAAAAGCTTTAGAAACTAAACATTTGTTCAGTTCTTTCAAGCACTCCTAATTTTCAATACTCCTACTTTCAAATTTATCTGAAGATATACGGTTTTAGTTGTTCCAAAATGATGATTCAAGTATTAAAAGACGTTCATTTCTAATCCTGCAACTTTATGTAATTTTAATTTATAACTAAATCAATTGAAATGATTCAATCTAAAATTATCGAAAACTTTCAATCCAAAAATTCTAGTATATTTAAATAGCTTTAACTTTCTAATTATTTAATATACTGAATACTACAAATTTAAAATGTCACAATTATTAAGGCTTTAAATATTTTTGAAATTGCGCAGAATTTGAATTGCGTAGAACATTTTTTGTAATTAAAAAAATATATACTATGTACGTTTTCAATCAAAAATTTTTTAGCTAGAAATATATATTCTTTTCAATGATTGTTCTTTTAAATATAAACAATAATTTTTAAACACTTTCAATATTAAAATTATTTTTTGTGTACAAATATTTGATTATTTCAATAAAAAAAATATTGATTAAAGAACATTTTTTCAGCACTGGTTTATCTCGAACTTTCTTCTATTGTCGAGAAGACGTACGTTTAAAAAATTTTTTTTAAAACACTGTAAAAAAATCTGTCTCAAGCTTCAAATCTACAAAAATTCTTCATATATTCTTAAATGTACTCAAATTTCGGTTCAGTGTAGTGATAAAACTTAAACTTCAAAGTACAAAAAATGATAATTTAAAAAATCATATACATATATCACTCATAGGAAAACATGAACGTATTATAAATTATAGTACAAATATAGACATGATTATGTTTTTGAGATACTCTGCCAATTCAGTTTATTTATTACCATCATATCAGTGCTTCTGTCATTATTAATTTTCAATTATTTTTTCCAAATAATGATGCATTTTCGGTGTACCTAGACATTGCGCTATTTATTATTATATTCAGAAGTGCGGTGTTTATGAAAAAAAAGAGATACATGTCAGTCTCTTCTAACCTTAGAAAAGCTTTCAACTGCTTTACCCTCATATTTTACTATGAACGAGAAAACAAGCGCCCAACTTCGTAGTACGGTGAGGGCAGCACCTCGATATGGCAGAAAATGTGATGTCCTATATATATGGTGCCCCCACTCTAACACCCCGTACCGCATCTACGTTTATAATATCTTTGATCAAGTGGCATGTTCCACACGTGTGCCGCGCTCGTTCGGCTTTTTTTTTTTACTACGAAAGTTCATAATTAATAAAACTACAATTATCACGTTCGATGTGGCTTGATTCATTTGATCCTCAAAAGTGACTTGCGGGTTGTAGGCCGCATATTAGCAATTGTATGGGATTTAACCCTACAAATTGGTGACCCCGACAATTGCGTCGCAGTTTGTTTTTGGAGATTTTTCTACGCTCTTATTTAAACATTTTGGAAGCTGATGAGCAGTTTACTGATGTGGACATGTCTTTTATACCACATTTGATTTTATTTGCCTCTTCATTTGGAATTATGGAGGAATTTATCATTGTTTTGGCTGGATTCCGATTTTTCCTTTGTTCGGTGTGGAAGCCGGCATAATTGCATCATAATTAAAATTCAACAACTGTATGGAAGTCTTCAGTGGATTTTGCTTCAACAAGTAATTACAACGTTTTCTTATCGTTTTCTGTACTTTTCAACAAATGTAAAGGTATTTATTAGTACTTAATTGCGTAGTGTGCGTTTTAATCTCTTTGCTACTTGATTGCATCATATGGCGTAACGTGTTGCAGTGTTTACGAATATTTCTCATGGTCAAATTTTGAAGTGTTCACAGCGAATTTAATAACTTTTGAACATTTTTAAGTGCTTGTTTTATCTAATTACCCTTCTTAAATGTTGTCAGCGTAATAATCGCGAATTCTAAGGACAGATTTAGTTCGCATTTTGCAACTTTTCTAAAAGTTTAATACTGTGATGTCAAAGGTACTAAATAATGAATTATTGCGTCTCGTTTTCGACAATGTGTGATTACTTCACGCGAAATTGTGAGCATTTCTTTTAAGATTATTTTTAAATGCTAGTTGTTAGTAATGCTGTCGACAAGAGTGTTCTGGTCCCTTTTTAGTGTCATAATGTCAACTTCATTACTTGGGCATAACCTCTCGGTATACGGGCGTATCAGACACGGTGGTCAGGCATGACGAATAGGTATAACAAAAATGGCAATAAA
>CAKNXH010000744.1:76580-99706 GCA_932178445.1 Andricus quercusramuli | reverse complement strand
GTCGGGGCCGAAAAATCCCACGTTCTGGAGCCTCTGCTGGAGGATCTTTTAAAACATCTTAAAGTTACCTATGCTGAGCGCCGAACTCTGAACCAACTTAATCAGGCTCTTTCTAAGTTGGCTCAGCGTGAAAAAGAGAATGTTAGCGAATTCGGTGCTCGGGCCAGTCAGCTTTTGGCAAACATAATCGTATTATTAGAAGATAAAAATTCTCTAGAAGATCCTCAGTGTCTGATTAGGTCAGCGAGAAACACAGCTTGCGAGAATTTTATTTGTGGATTAAAAAATGAATTTGTCTTGCGTGTTAAAATTGAACATCCAAAAACTTTACAAGAAGCGATTAATGTAGCTAGAACGGCAGAATGGGACTTAGAGTTTGTAGATGGCTTAGATCGGAAACCTGTAGATAATAAAGGCGAAGATAAAGAAAAGGCAGAAGGATCGGGTAAAATAAAGGATTTCAATAATCAGCGCGGTCGATTTCGGCCAAACTATAGCAACGCACGTGCTAGAAAGTGTGAGGTAGGTCGCGGCGCAATGAGGGGAAAAGGTGGAAGTCCGAGTAGAGGCAGCGATAGAAAATGGTCGAAGCAAAGGCGAAAACTCAAAGTCTGACGTTTCTTGCTTTAAGTGCGGCAAGATCAGGCACATGCACAAAATTGCAGTAAAATGGCCACTTTGCGCGCGATTGCAGGAGTCTTGTTGAAAGAACATGGTCGTGTTTTACCTGTAATAAAGAGGGTCATGTTGCTCGTGATTGTCCTGAAAATAAAAGGGCAATACCATTAGAGATAAAAATAAATTAATCTGTAGATATTGCAAAAAGGCTGGACAAGAAATTGAAAAATGCTTTAAAAGATTAGACAGAGTAGCTGAGAATCCAGGGTTGGTAACGTATAATACTCCACGTATTATACGTGGTTTTCTACGCTTATATTACCACGTATATTACCTCTCTACTTTTCTACGTGATTTGACGTATATTACGTCCGAATGGAAACTTTCAGTGCGCATGCGTCAATATCGAAAAATGCTTCTCATAACCTACTTTTCTTGTGGTTTGTGGTAGCCGTGTTCGCTCGTGAATCTGGCGCCAAATGCCAATATTTAAAAAGTCCTTGTATTTGAATAAATGTTTAAGCAGTTTGAGGTTATAATGAGAGAGGCCCTGCATAATTACATACATAGTATTATTTAATATGTACCATAATAATTAGTATCGAAAGAATCAACAATTATTTACATGCATGTGGATTTGTAGATGTTTTAAAAGAGTTTTTTTTAACATCTTATCGCAGAAAAGACACTTTGTGAAAGTTTTCTGTCCTTCCTTCTTTCGCTCAAAAAACAAATCCTTCCATGGGATTCCATTATGATGTTGGGTATTTCATTCCAGCCCAGACATAATTATTATTTTAATTACTATAACGCATTCAGCAAAATTATTAATAATTATTATATTTGGAAAGTGAGGATATGTACTTGTCAACACTGATTTTACAATTCGGCCATGTTGAAAACGTAACTTACAGGAGTTTTCTACGGTTTTCGAAGTATATTACGTCAAAAACATATTATACGTAGAAAATACTCGAGTTACGCGTAACTTACCAACCCTGTGAGAATCGCAGAGATAAAGATGAAGATTTAAACCAGAAGTGAGTTCGATTGAATGGTGCGACAGCGAGCTCTTAAAAAATGCAGCACCGATCCGACGGGTCGTATTTAAATTCAATACAGCTGGGAAGGCACTCTCTCCAAACGTAAACCTAAATAGTAAATATATAAAAAATGGAAAGGGTGGTTTTGTTGTAGACACGGGGGCACAATTAAACTTAATTAAACGAAGAAAAGTAAAAACAGGAACACCAGTAAATTTTGATGTCAGATATCATTTATTTGGAATTACCAGCCAAGGTGTAAAAACCTCTGGAGAAGTATACATAAATATTAATGGGGTTGATTGTCCTTTTCAAATAGTACCGAATAATTTTCTGGTAAGTTGCGACGAAATGTTAGGAATGCCTTTCCTGTCCGAATCTGTCATTGATCTGAAAACAAAAATAATAAAAAATCACATAGGCGAATTTTCATTCAGTTTATCAATTGAAACTTCACCCAAAAGGGGCACCACACTTATTTTAAAAGCTCGTGCTAAACAGTTAGTAACTTTACCACTAAGTAACACCGTTTTGACAGAGGGATATTTGCCCTTAATACCAACAGGTCCAGGTATATTTTTGGGAGAATCTTTAGCAACCGTAAAGGAGGGCAATATTCGAGTCTATTGCATTAATACTACTACCAGGAACGTAGAGCTCTCGGTTTCGCCCGTGACATTAACAAAGACCTGAACAAAGACAATAGCAAAGACGGTAACGTAAACGGCAACAAAAATACTAACAAAAACAATAATAAAAAAAATATTAAAAACGATAATAAAGATACTACTAAGAAAAACGCGAAACTACCCCCGCTGAACGATTTAATAAATTACTACCAGAACTTCATTTGTCCAATTTAAATGAAGAGGAAAAGGAAAGTCTTTTGAAAAGTATAAGAAAATTCCCTTATCAATTCTTTTTGGAAGGAGACAAATTGGGCTGCACGAATGTTTTCAAACATTAAATTAGAACCGTAGATGACACACCTGTAAATAAACCAAACTATAGGTATCCCGTTATACATAAAGAAGCAAGAGCACAAGAAACGAGTAAATTAAAAGAACAAAACGCGGAATCGCATTCTAGCTCACCTTATAACTCTCCGGTGTGGGTAGTACCGAAAAATGCGGATTCTAAGGGAAACAAGAGGTGGCGAATGGTAATTGACTATCGCGCCCTTAACGCGAAGACTTTCGGGGATGCTTACCCTCTCTCCAATATTACATCCATACTAGATCAGTTGGGTGGCTCTCGATAAACTGTAAAAAATGAACTCGAAATTTCACATATTCTGTCGTGGTAAAATTTCACTGATACATAAAATACGCCGCGGCAGCGCATGCAATTTCACATCAGTTGGTGAAAATTACATCGTCGGTCGCCGCAAATAAAAGGACCCTGCACTAGCGTGGTAATTTTCCGCCGACTGTCGTTGTAACCTTACGAACTAAAGTAGCAGGTTTCAACGGTACCAAACGGAATATTACTATGTGTCGGTAATTTTACGTTTGGAATTATGAGATTTTAAATTTTCAAGCGTTTTAATGTGTTGCAATCTCGTTGTAATGTGTTGCAACTGTTCAACAAAATTTATTATATATTCATATATAGTGTTTCGCATTTCGCGATTTATAATTATTAATGATTATTTATTCGTCTTTTGAAGTTGAAGAGTATTAAAAGGTAAGTGAATTTGAATACACTTATATGTGGGAAAAAATGGAAACGTGTCGGCGTGCCTGTACAAAAACATAACCCCAATTTATTGCATTTGGAATAATCTACAGATTATTCCAAATAAAATAAATGTAGGTTACTGCCAAAATTAGGTACATCAAAAAATGTGCATAGAGCAATTAAAGACTCAAACATTATTCTCTTTTAGCTCCAAAGCACGCAAGATAGTTCAACGTCGTAGCCTGGAATCCAGTCGATCCGAATCACAATCAGATGCCATAAAACCAATCGCAGAAGCTGGTGTATCTGAAAGGACGCATTCTCTTGCGTAGTTCGATAACGCATTTGTTAAAGTTATATGTTCCACCTGCAAGCTTTTTAAACGTTTTGATTCATGTATCTTTCGTCTTAATACAAATAAATAACAACAAATTGAAATTTAATGTCTAATTTATTTTATTCTTTGGAATACACATTTTCCGCATCCCGAAAGTAATTCTACTAATCGTTTACTGAATATTACGTATTATTTGGTGAATTTAGCAACTCGCTGTAGGTAAAAATCCATTAGCAGCTTCGAAATTTTACCACTAGGTGGGAATGTTACGATCGACATTTTAAAATTCCCAGTAGAGTGGGATTTTACCTTTCTTGGCGGAAAGTTACCACGTTCGTGCAGGGTCCTTTTATTTCCGCCGCCTGGCGATGTAAAATTTCGTTGATTTTTTTTACAGTGTACTTCACCGTGCTCGATCTCGCGGCTGGGTTTCACCAGATCGAGATCGATCCGGCGGACCAACATAAGACAGCTTTTTTGACCCTTTTTGATCATCTCGAATTTAATAGGATGCCTTTTGGGCTAAAATCAGCACCCACCACGTTTCAGCGGTTAATAGATATTGTTTTTTCAGGGATGCAAGGGGTTGAACTATTTGTATACATGGGCGATATTGTCATTTACGCTAAATCTGTACAGGAACATAATGCAAAATTAGAAAAATTGTTAGGACGTTTGAAGCCTGCTGGACTTATTTTACAACCCGATAAATGTAGACTTGTATGTAAAGAAATTGGATATTTGGGTCACATAATTTCTGAAGATGGGGTTCAACCAGATCCAAAAAAATTGAGGCCGTAAGCAACTTTCCGCGTCCTAAGGTTCGTAAAAATGTTAAACAGTTCTTGGGCTTAGCGGGGTAATACCGACGATTCATACCAAATTTTGCTACGATTGCTAAACCATTGACATTATTATTAAAAAAGGATGTGCCATTTGTCTGTTCTGACGTTGCCGAAAGCGCTTTTAATAAATTGAAAAATATTCTCTGTACGCAACCGTTATTGCCGTAACCGAAATTCGATAAGCCATTCATACCCTGTAAGAAGGAGAGCATTAAAAGGCATTGAAACGTTTTAATGCGCTCTTAATCCGTTTTTGAAATCAGCGAGTAAATGATATAAAATCCATAACAAGGGAATTAAATGGATTGAAATGAAGCAAATAATAAATAGCATAAAAAGGCATTGAAATGATGAGATTTGATAGAATCCCTGGCGGACCGGCCGAACGCAAACATTGCGCTACAGCGTAACGGTAAAGTAATGCTAAAGTAATGGTAAAGTAATATGGCATTATAATTAATAATGGAAACAAAATTAATATGTAAACTGTTGCAATTATGATAAAACGTTGAAATTTACGTTCAACGGTCATGCCGCAATTGCAACAAGTTGCTTTTGCAGCATTAAAAAATAAAAAAACATAGTGACCGTCATTGCAGTCGGGCCCCTGCATACTGGCAACCCGCTAACGTGGCTTTAAGTGGGTTGCCAGTCTGCAGGGACCCGACTTGAATGACAGCCACTTTGTTTTTTTTATTTTTTAATGATGAGAAAGCAACTTGTTGCAATTACGGCATGACCATTTAATGTAAATTTTAACGTTTTATTATAATTGCAACAATTTACATATTAATTTTGTTTCCTTTATTAATTATAATGCCATATTACTTTAGCATTACTTTACCATTACTTTACCGTTACGCTGTAGCGTAATGTTTGCGTTCGGCCGGTCCGCCAGGGATGTGAGAAATCTGTGAAAGAGAAAAAGAGAAAAGAAGCTAGGTCAGTATTAGGAAAGGCAAGGACACGCGAGTTAACGCGGCAAGCTCGCCTGAACGACATATGTAAGAGAAAGAGGGAAATAAAATAGTTATAAATAGAACGATACATGCACAGACCGCGCCCCAGTAGCAACGTCTGCCTTGTATGACAGACGCCAGAGTCTGTCTCAGCATCTGCTCCCTATAGTTGACCAGACTGGCGGGAGAAATGATCAGACCAGACGAAAAACAGAATCTGGTGAATAAAGGAACCAGATTCTGATATTTAGTTTAAACACTAGTAATTAATGTAGGATATAAATGATGAAATTTTAAATCTAGCAATCGGAAATTTGAACGATTCACAAGTATGACCAAACATGCAAGCATGCAAGCTTATACGACAACAGGTTATGTTTTTAATATTTCAATGTGTCTAATGTTGTGACGTCTCCGCAGAATATTCTCCCAGAAAGGGCTCAAATATAGAGTAAAACTATTACAGAAACCTGTTTAGTACCATTTTACGTTATTTTAATTTTGTCTGGTGTATATCATGACCAGTCTGGGCCAGGATCTGCTACACCAGACTCTGGTGCCAGAACGGCACGCCAAAGCGGAACCAGCCGGGCGCCAGGCTGCAAACAGATTCTTCTTTTTCTGGCGCCCAGCTTGCGCCAGTCTGCAGTTATCTTGCTACTAGGGCGAAGCTTATTAAGAAAGAGAGGAAAGCTACTGTAGTATAAAAGAAAGCTAGAAAGAGAGAGATGACAAAATTAGCAGTAGTAGACCCTGGCGGACCGGCCGAACGCAAACATTACTCTACAGCGTAACGGTAAAGTAATGGTAAAGTAATGGTAAAGTAATGCTAAAGTAATATGGCATTATAATTAATAAAGGAAACAAAATTAATATGTAAATTGTTGCAATTATAATAAAACGTTAAAATTTACATTAAATGGTCATGCCGTAATTGCAACAATTTGCTTTCTCAGCGTTAAAAAATATAAAAACAAAGTGGCTGTCATTCAAGTCGGGTCCCTGCAGACTGGCAACCCACTTAAAGCCACGTTAGCGGGTTGCCAATATGCAGGGGCCCGACAGCAATGACGGTCACTATGTTTTTTTATTTTTTAATGCTGCAAAAGCAACTTGTTGCAATTGCGGCATGAACGTTGAACGTAAATTTCAACGTTTTATTATAATTGCAACAGTTTACATATTAATTTTGTTTCCTTTATTAATTATAATGCCATATTACTTTACCATTACTTTAGCATTACTTTACCGTTACGCTGTAGCGTAATGTTTGCATTCGGCCGGTCCGCCAGGGGAAACTCGTGCGAGCGTACTTGAGATTTGGCTAACCGAGGCTGAGAGTCGTAAATGTTTGAATATGAATTGAAATTATTAATTTCAATTCAAATTAGGCAAAGGATGGATACATTATGAACTAGTTATGTAAGGTCACACAGGGAGACCAAATTTTTTAATTTTTACAGTTTTATTATAAAATAATTATGTAAGATCATACAGGGAGACCCAATTCTTAAATTTGACAATTTATGAATTTAAAAAAAATATATATATTAACAATTGATCTTTGTTGGAAAAGTGTGAGTTGCAGAAAATTACAGAATTCAGCAAGTAATTATAATTACAAATAACTATCAGAGCGATTTTATATAGCAATTTTTTTTTAAGTTTCAAGTACAATCAAGTCAGTAGATAAAAATTTTTATTGAATAATTGATTTTAATTTTACAGGCGAACCTCAGATTCAGATTTGTTTCCAGAAATTACAATTCAGATAATATGGATTGTTGTTAGAATTCGCCTTAATAATTTAGTAATATTTATATACTAGAATAATTGACAATTGGAAAAATTCAAATCCCGAACTGGACGAAATTCTCTAAATTGAAAAAGCCACTTTATGGAAGTGCCTTTTTTCTAAGGAGGGAAGTGTAATGAGCGGATATAATTCGCATTCATGCCGCTGTAAATAGTACCATCGGTGACATAAAATGCGCGGTTTTATGATTTGAAATAACTGAAATCAAAAGCGAATACATTTCAATTGAATAATAAAGTATATTTCGAGAAAAAGATTGGCAAGCAACAGCCGGGTAAGTCGGCATGAAAAAGGATCTTTACCGATAAAGATTTTTTTCTTCAAACAAAATGTCGAGAATAGTATGGTTTATGTGAACGAATGTATATTTGAGATTAAATATTAGCATTATACTTATTTTACGGAAGAGGCAATAACTTTTGACAGCAGGATGTATAATTTAGATCCTATTTTCGAACCGTCGACATAGAGTCGCCAGTTTCGGCAATAAAATAAAACGATTTAAAAAAGTGTCTCGGAAATGTTGAGTTTTGATAGGACCTCCCGACACTCGATGATAGACTTGTTTATGAAATAGTCACGTATGGACTTTATCGTGCTCGATATGGGTTTCCATGAGAACAGAGGGTTAGTTATTACGCAAATCCATCGTTGGGTTCAAGAGGCTAGAGGTAGGGAGTTGAATCTGTAAGAAGAAATGCAACATTTAAGAGTAGGGATTAGGGCCAATGTCTAATGAAAGCATGTACGGAAATGGGGGGGAAGCTGAGGACCGCTGCGGCGGCATCGAAGCTCCCGAAGACGAAGTAAAAAATCAGATGAATCTAGTACACAGCCGCGGCTCTTTCGTTATTTTAAATTCACATTTTGTAAAGTTATATTTCAAAATACCTGATCAATAAAAATTTATTTCAATTTAGGAAGATTTTCAGTAGGATATTCCATAGCTGGAGTTGGGTTTCCAAATCCTTAATTGCGGAAACGGACTCGCCATCGATGAAGATTTTATATAAATTTCAAACTTTTCAATTTAGAATTTTAAATCAGATTTTAAATATTTGAACTTTCGCGCGTGAATTGAGTTTCGCTCGTTACATTCTCCATCATGAATTGATTTTCAAATGATTTCACTTTGACATCATTTACCACAATAAACGATCAAATGCTTATAATAATAAGAAAGAATAAAGTCTTAGAATTTTGGGCCTTCCCTCCGATTTCGTCAAAGGTGTCGGTGTTGTGAGTGAAAATATATTGTTTGCAATTGTGATCAAGTTTCGTTTGCTTCGAATGAGCTCTGACGTCATATTTTCGATCTCTCTTCTCCTGGATTATATCTTCCCAAGATTTCACTTTCACATCGTTTACCGCAAGAAATGATGAAATTCTTATTATAATAAGGAAGAATAAAGCCTCAAGATTTTGGTTCTTCCCTCCGATTTTGTGAAGTGTCGGTGCTGTGTAGAAATAGTTATTTGTGATACAAGTGCGTAAAGTAGGTGATTATGTGCGAGTGTGAATTTTGCAGCATAAGCCGGAGGCTCGAAGCATGAGTCGGTGGTTAGCGCACGAGCGAAGCGAGTGCGAAAACGGAGACGAGTGCTTCGAACCGCAGGCGAATGATGCAATCATACGAGTTAACAATCACCTACGCGCACGTGTATCACACGCTTTTTTTGCAACGCCCATCCGAAAAAGTTGTCAGGAGGTGGTAACGAAAAATACTAATTTTATATTGCATAGAGTGGAGTAAAGGAATTACAAAAAAAAATTTTTTCAATGTTTGAAATAAAAAATTTGTAAAAAAAAAATGTTGTGAAGAAAAATTTTTGAAAAAAAAAATTTTGTGAAAAAAAAAAAAAAAAAAAAATTTTTTTGAAAAAAATTTGTTGGAAAAAAATTATTGAAAAAAAATGTTGGCGTTTATGCTTTTTTGCCCCCGGGGGGGGGGGGGGTACGAAACCCTAAAAACAAAACTTCAATCATTAAAACATTTGTTCAAGTTGAATGTAAATTTATTTCAAGAAGATACCAACACCAGTGTTTAAAGTTACCTATGCCAGTGTCCAAAGTACCTCATCCCGAATGTGCGCATGCGCAGCTTTTTCACCAGTGTCTAAAGTAAGCCATCTTCAAACTGCGCATGCGCGAAAAAATTTTCACGCACAGTCTGCTCAAATAAGGTACTTTAGGCACTATCTACATGCATGCAAACGTCAACTTTTGAGATGGGTGTTGCAAAAATGTAGTTTTGGCAAGCGTGGCTTCTCCTATCGACCATCTCTTTCTAAATCTTCGTCTGCTCCCTTGGAATTCAAGAGATACTTTCAGACGAAACTTTTTCTTATTAACAATTTACAAAATTGTATCGACTGCGAGACCACTACAGTACACGTAAGTATAATTTAATTTCATGTCATTGAAAATTAAAATTAAATATACACTTTTTCAGTGCAGGAAAAATTGGGGGTTTGGACTTTGAAAAATTTCAGAGCCAGTCGGCCAATTTCAAAGTCGTTTATCCAACACCCTTAACGTGGCGCGAATCACTGCGGGATTAACCCAAGCCGATACCGTGATGGAGGCTCTCGGTCCGGACGTTCTGACCTGCATTAGGGATATTATATCTATTCGCCCTCGGCCACAGGACCAGTATACACAAATTAAGGACAGGATTATATCTTCCTATCCGGTTTCTGCTGAAACGCGTCTACGTCAACTTCTGAAGGGAGAAGTTCTGACTTCCGGGAAACCGTCGTTTATTCTTACTCAGCTGAGAAATTTAAAAGAGTTCAGGTGCAGTGACGCTGTCCTTAGATCCGTCCTTCTCGAGCAATTACCTGCTCAGGTTCGGGCCTTTTTATCCGTTGGAAATATAGATGATTTGCAGGCTCTGGCCCAAATGGCTGACAAAATTGTCGAGACGTACCGACCTAACGCTTTTCAGCTTTCTGAAACTTCGGTTAAGCCATCAGAGTCAACAGTCTGCTGCGGTTACGAAAATTGCCCCTACATCTGATTCTCTCGAGCCTATACTACTTCAGATTATAAATAGACTAGACAAGATTGAAGCTGCGTCGAGCCGATCTCGTGCTCTGTCTCGCTCAGGGCATCAGGAGAATCGTGCGCGTTCTTCGAGTAGGAATTGGAGACGATTTTGCTACTATCACGCCCGCTTCGGTAAGAAGGATCATAAGTGTAATCACCCTTGTGATTGAAATCCTAATTTTCTAAATTGGATTTGCATAAAGCTTACAACCAGATTCCTGTTGCGGTTCAGGGTATTCCTAAGACGGCGGTTATCACCCCATTCGGTCTATTTGAATATCCGATGATGACCTTTGGATTGCGTAATGTTGGGCAAACCTTCCAGCGTTACATTTTGCAAGCCCTTGGTGACCTGGACTTTGTGTTCGCCTATATGGACGATGTCTTTTTGTCTTCCGCTAACCTTGAGGAACACAAGGAACATCTTCGCACGGTTTTCCAGCGACTGAAAGATTACGGGTTGCGCCTTAACCTCAGTAAGTGCCAATTGGGCAAGAGCGAACTCGAGTTTTTGGGTTACACCATAAATGGCGATGGTTCTTAGCCAACTTTAGAAAAGGTTCAGGCTGTTTTGCAATTTCCTAAGCCTCGTACGATCGTGGAATTACGCAGGTTTCTGGGGCTAGCCAATTTTTACCGGCGAAACTTACCGCACGCAGCGGAAACTCAGGCTCCTCTTAATCAGTTCTTGCATGACACTCGGAAAAACGATAAAAGCGAGATCGTTTGGACTCCTGAAGCGGAAGAGTCATTCGATAAAATCAAGAATGATGTAGCTAATGCTGCTCTTGTTACTCATCCTTCTATCAAGGCAGAGACTCAGCTCGTCACAGATGCCTCGGATTCGGGCATGGGGGCCTTCTTGGAACAATTTATATCTGGTTCGTGGAATCCCTTAGCTTTTTTCTCCAGGAAATTAACTCCTTCTCAGCGCTCTTATAGTACATATGACCGCGAACTTACAGCTGTTTACGAAGTAGTTCGGTACTTCCGTCACTTTCTGGAAGGTCACAATTTTAATATACTGACCGAACATAAACCGCTATCCTTAGCGTTTTCGCAGCGCTCTGCCCTGATGAAAGTTTCGGATAGGAATTCCTTCCAAACCAATCCGAAATCATCCGAATCATTCCGGAATCTGTATCCGAACCAATCCGAGTTAATTCGAACTAATCCGAAATTTTTTTAACATTCCGTTCGATCCAAATCGGTCAAAAATTAATCCGACTCAATCCGGTTCAATCCGAATGAATCCGAACCAAATTTTCAGTCCGAATGAATCCGAACTTGGATTAACCAAAAACGATTTTCAATCCGAATGAATCCGAGTTCAGATTGAATCGGATTCATTCGGATTGAAAATCGTCTTTGGTCAATCCGAGTTCAGATTCATTCGGATTGAAAATTTGGTTCGGATTCATTCGGATTGAACCGGATTGAGTCGGATTAATTTTTGACCGATTTGGATCGAACGAAATGTAAAGAAAATTTCGGATTGGTTCGGATACAGATTCCGGAATGATTCGGATGATTTCGGATTGGTTCGGAAGGAATTCCTATCCGATACTTTCGCCAGGGTGAGAAAGCTTCCCCTCGCCAACAACGTCAGTTGTCGTATATTTCGCAATATACAACCAAGATTGAGTATCTAACAGGTTCCGAAAATGTGGTCGCGGACTCTCTGTCGCGGATCGAGTCCATTGTGCTGCCAACTGAATGGAGCCTGATTGATTTGGCGGAAGCTCAGAAGGACGATGAGGAATTAAAGCGCGTTTTGTCAGATCCTAATCTTTCCCTCAAATTAACCAAGGTTTTTTGGGGCCCAGATCAAACAACTGTTTATTGCGATCTTTCTGGTGCGACTCTTCGGCCGTTTGTTCCGGTTTCTCTGCGTAAACGCCTCTTTAAACTTTTTCATAACAAAACCCATCCTGGTGCAAAGGCTTCAGATCGATTGATACGTAAGCGTTACCTGTGGCCTTCGATGCACATAGATATTAAAGCGTGATGCAGAACTTGTCTTGACTGTCAGCAATCAAAGATATCAAGATACAATCATCTTGCTCCTGCCGACTTTGTCGCCCCCCCCCCCCCCCAAGAAAGATTTCGGCACGTGCACATGGACATAGTTGGTCCATTGCCAACGAGTGATGGTTATAGGTATTGCCTAACGATAATTGACCTCTTTTTACGCTGGCCGGAGGCAGTGCCATTGAAAGACATAGAGGCCTTGACCGTTGTTAGGGCATTTGTTGATAATTGGATATCTCGGTATGGTGCTCTAGAGACTTTGACCACCGATCAGGGTGTTCAATTTGAATCACAATTGTTTAAGGCTCTATTACAACTCATTGGATGTCATAGAATCCATACAACAGCGTACCATCCTTCTTCAAATGGGATGATTGAACGGTGGCATCGGAGTCTTCAGGCGGCAATAATGTGCCATTCTAATGTTAATTGGACCCATACTTTATCTACGGTGATGCTAGGTTTACGTTCGAACGTTCTTGATACGGGTGCTTCTCCTGCTGAATATGTTTTTGGCACTACTTTGCGGATCCCGGGCGAGTTCATCTTACCGGAGGATTTTGCACCTGATCCGCATGCATTCATAGAGGAATTTCAGGAGCACATGCGGGAGGTTAAACCGGTCCCAGTAGGCCATAAGTACAAGAAGAAAATCTTCTTTCATAAAGACCTAAGTTCGTGCACTCATGTGTTTATGTGCGTTAAGGCTATCAAGAAATCTTTGGAACGCCCGTACACCGGTCCCCACAGGATTATCAACCGTACTTCGGATAGAGTATATGAAATCAATGTTAACGACATGCCGCGTCAGGTTTCAGTTGAGCACTTAAAACCTGCTTACTTTTTGCGTGAGGATGTTTGCAACATCCCTTTAAACAATGAACCGTCAGTTTCTCGCCCTGTTCTTAAAATTTATGCGAAGAAAAAACAAGTCAGATTTGATTTTTAGTTTTTTTTTATTATTAGAAAAGATGTTTGACTCGAACTTTCAGCAAAATAAGCGACTCAGATTATTCGACTATAGTTATTGTAAGTTTGTTATAAGTAACATTGTTCCGATGTAATTGCGGATACACTCGTCTGATTTTGAATAGACTTTAATTGTACTTTAATCGTACTTGATTTGAAGACTTTATGCTAAGTTTTTTTTATACTTCCAAAGAATAAGCCAAAGCTAGATTTTTAATGATTAGCTATGTTGTTAATTGCGCGAATTTTTAACGCAGCGCGACAGACACGCAAGTTTAATTGTATTATGTGCATTTGTCATGTTCACATTAAGAGCTTCAGACTTTAAATAGTGTACTTTATATTCGAATCAGTGAAAATGTTCTTTTTATCGTTATCACTGTGGGGTGGAGTACTGTAGGGATAGCCTACCCAACCTTACCACTCAGCGGAGTGGGGGGTGTCCGTGTTCATGAGCCCGGCAACTATGCATGATCCAACAAACTAAGGTCCCGCCAATTAGATGCTCAAATACGTCGTTCGACTTCGCGTTACCCGAGTACCCCTACCATACTCGCTACACTGGCGCGAACGGAACGCGAAGCCAACTGCCATTCAAATTCAAATTTGTGTTTGCCGTCTAGGACGATAGATCATTTTGAGTTTCCTACGGATTTAATATCCACTATTTTATGTTGTGCTTTTTATTGTGCGTTTAATTAGTGAATAAAGTACAGAGAAAGGCAGGATTTAAATAGTGAATATTTAAACAAGGTTTACGAGATTTAAATGAAAAGGTAAATGTAGTAAAAGTACATTCTATCATTCTAATATTATATAATATTATATTGCGCAGGTTTCGAATCTTCTTCATAAAAAAATATGTTTTTTCTTTCATAATGTATGGCCAAGATTAATTAATATTTATTAATATGAATGTAATATATATTAAATTATATATTAATATTATTCAATATTAATTCCAAGATTCAATCTTTAATTTTTTGTAAGTACCTTTACTACCCAATTCCTTATATTATTAGTGATTTTGATGTCTCTTTTTTCAGTTGCGTTATTCAATTTTAATCCCGTTAAATGTTGTGTCATCTCTTGTAATATTTTTAAATATTGTGTAATCCCGAGTGAACCTAGAATCATCTGTGATTTTATGTAATCATATGTAATCTCATGCTATGTTTTGTAATTATATTAATTTATTAAATTCATTTGATAATGTATTTAATAATTTAATGTATTAAAGTATACTATACTATAAAGACTATTCAATATTCTTTCGAACATGCTTTAAAACTTTAGTACTTCTTCAATAAATATTACATACGTAACTCTTATTCCCTTAATAATCATGATTTATTTAAATTTTTGGATGCCATGCATGGCAAATTATTTTGTATGGTGCACTTTTTTATTTAAACTTCTTACGATTTCACTCGTATTCCCCAGTCGGTTCTACTCCGCCGCCCGAACCCAATCCAAGATGGAAGGGTAGTCGGGTCTCAATAGGGAGCCGTCTGATTGGTTGTCTTTTTTTTTTACTTGCGCGTGTCGGGACCATAGTTTGTTGGATCATGGCAGCTATGAGAGTTGCGTCTCCAGTGTTGGGTAAGTAAAATACTCGTGGTAATTTACTTGGTTTTCTACTGTAATTTCCCTGGTATTTTACGTCATCAGTTTTCTACATGATGTAAATTACGTCTTGTTCTATACATGAGGGCGCCATCTCTGAGGCGGGAAATGGAAGCCTCGAATCAGACAGCCAATTAGAGGTTTTCTACATGTATTTTACATATTCCAGGTACTTGACGTAAAATACCTCCTTTAGGTATTATACGTAAAAAACTTCCAGTTACGCGTAACTGCACATCCCTGGTTGACATTATTATTTTTTAATTAACAATAATATAGGCATTGAAAAAAAACTCTTACGCCCTTACGAATATCGATACCAGGAATTCAAAAAAGTGAGGTTATGCACAGTTCTACAGGTCCGCCATCCTGGTACGTAATTTACTAGGTATTTTACCTGTTTTCTACGTAAAATCCTTCACCTAGGTATTTTACTTCAAAACCCTCCAGTTACGCGTAACTGCACATCCCTGTGCGTCTCTACTGAATCATTCGCTTCTGAAATATGAGTCAAGTGGCATGTTCCACACGTGTGCCGCTCGTTCGGCTTTATTATTACTACGAAAGTTTATAATTAATAAAACTACAATGTTCAAAGTGGCTTGATTCATTTGATCCTCAAAAGTGACTTGCGGGTTGTAGGCAGCATATTAACAATTGTATCGGATTTAACCCTACAAGGCGACAATGCAGCGGGCAGCTTGATGCACGCTAAGGGGAGCGAGACGGCAGGGGAAGGCTTAGTTAGGTTTAGTTTGGGAACCAGCAACGCGACGGCGCTAGTGCCACGAACCAGTGCTTTTACGCTTAATGTGCGTGAGTAGGGAAGGTGAAGAGAGTACCGTGTACATGAGTCGAACTGCAAAAAATGTAGAAACCTTATACCTGGAATGCCTGGGCTGGTCTTTCCGAACTATATTCTGGGTATTCACTTTCTTCCAATATTTTCGTGAATGGAAATATCCACCGATACGTTTTTCATTTGAAACTTTGTATTTTAATATTTCAAGTTTAAATTGAAAAAAAAAACTTTTTTTTAAGCGACCCCATTAGAAATTTTTTGATTCGCCCAGACGAATAATTCTTTTCTTAGAATGATTAATTACGATAGTCATTATTATTACAATATGTGAGCATTTATTGAATATTATTCTCTTTTAAATTGTAACCATAACAAACACGTAAAGTTATCAACAAATACACAAATAAAAATGTACAAATAATATCCTTCGCTCATGGATAAAATCTGAATAATGTAGGTGAAACTTTTTTAAAACACTCATAAATAAAAAAACATTTTATCATTATCGCAGGTACAGTTGAGGTCTCGGGTCCAATAACTCACCCGACTCTCGTACTATTTTACAAAGTAAATATTTCATTCAATTTTTAATGAATTGATCTCAAATATTCCAGACATTTTCTTTGAACTATATAGAACAACTTTCTCGCTGGAGGTTTTAAATCTGAAGTGGTCTCGATACTTTTTGTCTCCGAAAGTAGGAAAATGTGGTTACCGATCGGCCTTAATTCTCAATTGGATATTATTAAACAAAAGGTGATTTTCAACTTTTTATTATTTGGCAGGCATTCGCTGAGTATACTTTGTATGTGTACCCAATTTCAAACAGTTGCAATAAAATTTGTGCGAGTTGTGATGACTTATGTTTTAATCACTTATTGAATATTATGAAAAAAAATTTCTCTTCAGTTTTTAATTTTTATTCTTAAAACCAATTTTAGAACATAAGAATTCTAAATATGCCTTGTCTGAATATAGAAGTCTATATCTAAAAAACTAATTTTGTGAATTTGAAAATGCCCATTCCTTGAATTCGAGAGCTAAAGTGCAGAAATTGTTTCATTGAAACACTTTGCAAAAACCAAAATTGCGATTCTAACACAACATTCAAAAATATTAAAAGTATAACAATAACAAAATCCCATAATAATGAATAACGAACTAATAAACAAGAAATACATTTCTTCTCTTACTTCTCCAGTAAAATATGATATACAATATACTTGAGGGTTTCAACTTTTAAAATTATTTGCATAATTTGGATGTATTTATTTGACAAAATTGAGATTTATTAACCTACACGTGGAAAGAAGAATATTCTCCAACAGTGCGGGCTTTTGCAATTCTAACATTGCTATTGTAAGGGGAAAAATTAGACGTATAATGCCTAATTACGGGAATTTTCCGAATAATAATTATTGTGTAGTAATTAATTTCTTCACGTAATTTATACACGTCTCCCGAGTAGAGGAACAGACATTTTCACCAAAACAACCAAAAATCATTACGGTAACAAAACTTTCAATTTTTATGTAAAAAATGGTTGCTTTATCCAAATCTTTTATTTAAAAAAAGTTCAGAACTGAGAAAGGAGAGAATATTCTTATTTCTTAAGAATACAAGATATAACGATATTCATTATAAATATTTGATTGTTTCCATATAATTTACACGTGAAAAGTATTGAAAATAACGCACATTGCATTTTCATACCTGCAAAGTTCTGAAATTGTTACAGAGATTTATATGAAAGGAAATTTTATTAACAACCCTCTCGTTTATTTTGTAATCCAAAATTTACTATTGCAGAGTGGCAAGGAAGGTTTGAAGCACCGTACATATAGAAAGGCCAATTGCAGTGTATCAACATTAACACTAAAAACAATGACTTTCCGTCTATAAAACTTTCGTCATATTAGTCCAGGCATCTAATAATTTTTCAACGCGTTCGTTTTCTATAGCGTTTCACTAAGAATTTCAATGTGATGGGAATTTCAAATTTTCCAAACATGACGACGACGCTTCCCGAAAATATATTTGAACAATTTTCCAAAATCCGTGTTTTCGTAGACTGCTTTCGTAAACTTTAGAAAATTCTGAAGAAGTTAGAAAAAAATAAGAAAATTCTTTCAGTAATAGGCGCAGAGTTGTATGTCCCCAAAGAACCCCGATTTTTTCAAAAAAGGAGGCTAAGAAACCCAATTCTGAAGTTAATATTCGTACATTAGAAGCTGTCAATCTTACGAAAAAATATTGTGCATTTCAATTAAAGTGTACGCAATTTCGAGTAATTCTAAAAAAAATACTGACCGAACCTCAATGTGTCATAAGCTACGGCCTCCCAAACTTGACCACTATTGACGTATTCTTTAGAGCAAATTACTCGTGTTCAGTTTTTTCAAAATACTTTTTTTGTGGGTAAATCTATGTTAATGATGACAGAGAAAAAAAATTCATGTAGGATGTGTGAATGTAAAAAAAAATCTTCCAGCCTTCATAGATCAAGAGTTAGGACTCTTCAAAAGAACATATTTTTTGCTATTTTTAACCAGAAAAAGTTTTTTTTAAATAGCTCGTTTGGTGAGTATCCTACGGAAAACGGTAACGGCATTAATAACATAAGTAACAAACCGTTCCAGATGAAAATAAATTTGTTCGTCGAAAGTGAAAAAGCATGGTATTAAATAGCAATTGACAAACATCGACATATTGTTGAACAATCAACTTTTTTATACACGAATCGAATTCTGTAGGCACCGGCAGAGTTTAGTACGCTTGAGGTTCAAATTTCAAGTCATTTCGCTGTAATGAAAAAAAGTTACGGCGAGTTTATTTTAAAAAATCGCATTAAATTCCGCTCGTTGGAATTTGCAGTTTATATTTTATTATTACGCTACATTGACTCCACTGTCATTGGTATTTCAATTTCATTGGTATTCGCCAAAAGCACAACTTCTCCGTTTTTGGACAAAAATGGAAAAAATGGAATTTTTCAAACCTCGCAGTTCCCAAAATAATAGGACAGAAAGATTTTTTTTTAAATGTACATAGATTTTTGTAGACTATATTTCATCCACTGGCATCATCAACAGAAACAGAGCCTGACATCACGATTTAGTTTGAAAAAACTAAACTTCACTTCTTTGCCCGTAAAAACAGGAAAAATGGCCAACTTTGAGGGGTCATAATTTATGACAGCATATCCACAACATGTACAGAAGAAAAAAAGTAGATCTACGAAAATTTGCTCTAGCCTCAAGAAAATGTAGAAAATTAAGTTTCTCTAATCTTGAACATCATTTTGAAGCAATAAAAAGTGGTCCTACATCAAGAAAATACTGTTTCGCCCGCGTATTCGTATCGATTATTCTTGATTCTATATTCATTCCTGTTTCGCGTATTTTTCAGTATACTGAGAAAAATGGATTATACCCGGTAATTCAAAATATGTTACCGGGTATAATTTTAAACTAATAACTATGGGACAGCGATCCATATTGTACGAAATCAAATCTACAGATATTAAAGAATAGATAATACCGGATAAAATCTTGGATTATAAATTGAAATAGGAGATTTTTTAATTTATCCAAGGTAATAAATCTACCGTCCTAAAATATTGAAACTATCAGATTGCAACAAATAAAACAACAAAAAGTCTGATATTCATCGTTCTTAAAACATTCTATCGACGTCTTTTGATTTTTATGCCCACTATATCGATTCAATTATTAAAATGGCCGAATAATTAACAATGAAATTATTATAAAATTGTGAATTCTGTATTTATTTAGAAGGTTGAACTCCAGTTTTATATTTAGAACAAATACGTAGATATTCAGACTAATCAAATCTAAACAACTTACAAAATGCAGCTTCATGCAAAGAAGAAAAACGAAATTTAATACGCTCATTTTAATACGTACCGCAAATTAATATTCATCGCTACGCGTGATGACGTATAATTTTTGATCATAATGGTGCTGTCACACCTCTGCCTGCCTTCCTGGGGCAGGCAGAAAGGTTGTAAGAGTAAAAGAGATAGAAAGTATTTTTTGTCCAATTTTGCGCTCTCTATCTCTTTTACTCTTACAACTTTTCTGCCTGCACCAGGCAGGCAGGCAGAGGTGTGAAAGCACCATAATGGTTGTGCATCACAACTGGACGATAGCTGAAAAGATCAGCTTCTTTTATAAATGTATTTTTTTTAGTTTGAACCACTTCATAAGCAAATAAATGGTTCCAAAAAGCAATAGTTTTATAAAGATCGCAGAAGAACAAGACACCGGTCGTTGTTCACGAAATTAAAATTTCTTTAATCTTGGCGAATACCAGAAACTTCCGTCAGCATCTAAAAAAATCGTGAAATCGATTTTGTACTGCTGACCTGACCAATTTTCTAGCTGTACTTTTTTTTACATGATGTCGAATACATAACGAAATTTGAAAATTAGTCATAAAACTTTCTTTTTCCAATCTACTGTTGGTCATTCAAAGAAAAAAACTTTTAAAATCCGTGCAGAATTGAGGCCTGCAAAGTGATAGAAAATGTTGAGCAGTATATTCCGAGTTTCCACAAAAAAAATATGATTTGAAAAACTCCAAACGTTAACATTTTTTTTTTTAAACATCACAATATCTGTACGACTATTCATTGTAATTTATGGTATATTTTAAATTGTGACCCTATATATCTGTGAATATTATTACTTTTATTGTTTAACATTATTTTACATTATCACTATTACTATTATCAAACAGAAATGTAAAAGATGCAGCTTATTAAAAAGAGTATTTTTGGTTCATCAGTCTCTTCATAAATTATGCATATACTTAAAGACCTCACCATAAGCGGGATAGATAATACACACTACTATAAAAATAATTACGATAAAAAATCATTTTAATGAGTCGCATCTTTTATATTCTGTATATAATTTTGCGTTATGGTTTGCCTTTTTCGAGAAAAATCAATTTTTCTGTAGAAACAGACCAATTTATTTCTCCTTCAACGTGGTTCATTTTTAACCCAGAACGAACAAAAAAAATCTAAAATACACATTGAGATTCGGACTTGCTTTTGTCTAAGCACTCCTAATATTCATATGCTGTTAATTTATAAGTAAACAAACGTGTTTTGTTACGTCCATGAAAGTATGATGTTGTTAGTGATATATTATCACAACATTTTCAGAATAAATACTCATAGTTATTATTAGAAAATGTTCAAAATATTATCAAACATTCTGTGCAAAAACCAGAGATCTTTTTTTTCTGTATCGTATTTTTCGAGTCCTTTTTTGAAATATGATAACTTCATGGTCTTATTATTTTCAATGTAGAAAAACGACTCTGGAATCCCACGAGTGGTTTCATTTTAGTATGACTGAAGACAGGTTTTTTAGTCGTATTTCAATGCCTGGAATTAGCTCTGAAGTGATAGTATTTTTACAGTGTTAACAAGAATATTGATTTTCAGCGCATTACATACCTACTATAAAATCTTGTAACTGACTAAATTTTCATGTGAAAATTTCAAAAAATTTGGCAGAGTACAACTTAATTTACATAATTAATTGAATTTGCGAAATTAAAAATGGTATATCTGCATTTTACAATAATCTACTTTTCCAATTGAAAAAATCAAATGATCTAGAAAAGAGGCGTTTACTGACTCAAAATTAAATAAGTATAAAATGCTACCATAGGAAAATTTTTAATTATTATTTTCATTTATTTTTTCTTCCTGAGATAATTAATACACTATGCTATACATTTGAAAATTCATTTTTAATGAAATGCATATTTGGCAAATATTCAAAATTGACGAGATTATTAGCAGCAGTTCTTAGTTACGGTGAAAAACTGGCAAGTAACAATTTCTTTCACTTGTCACGCTTATCCTGTCTTCTGACAGGATAAGCCTATCTTCCCTCTACGATCGTAGAGGCATAGAGGGAACGGTTGCGTGGCTGGTTCGCGATACTAGCGCCCTCGCATCGCTAGTTCGCGAACTAAGCCTACTCCCGACGTCTCATTCCCCGCGCCCATCTTCTAAGCTTGGTGGGCAACGAGTGGATTCGGAGCACTTGGCTCCCAAACTTTGCGTCCCCCCTCTCCATCTACCAACAGCTCTTCAAATAGATTCATGGCAATATGAAACAGCCCAAAAAACGTAAGAAATGTTAAGAAATCAATTATATAATCAAGAATATTTCCACTTCTAAAAATTCCTGAATGAATAGTGATTAATCTACAGGCCTCTGACTCACTTCAGAGACCAAAAATAGTATAAATAGTATTTTAAACAAAATTTTTTATTATTTTGTTCAAAATTAAATTATTTTCTTGAAAATTCAACAATTTTGTTAAAAAGTCATACTTCTTGGTTGGAAATTCAAATGTTTTGTTGAAAATTCGTCTTTTTGACTTGAAAATTCAATATATGGAATTCCTGAAAATAAAACAAGAATTCAACGATAAAATTTGGACAACCACCACAAAATGCTCCTATTGCAATTCCTAAAAAACAAAGTAAATCTGGAAAAATTTTGAAATCCTTTCAAATATTCTCTCATAATTTATTTTTCAAATTGAAAATCTTTTTAAATTTTCCTGTGAACCTAATTAAATTTTTATATTCTTTTGAAATCTTTTGAAATGCTTAAAAATTACCTAATTTTTGTACAAAACTATCCAAAAATCTACATTCTTAAAAATCGTTTCAAGTTTTCAATTATTTTTGAATCTACTTAAAATCTCTAAATATCTTAAAAATTACATTAACAATAAAAATAAGCAGTCCCGGACCAAGATATGGTATTTATTATAATGACTTTTTGAATAATTCTGTAAAGTTAGTATAATATTTAATATTATAGAATTTAGTTTGTATGTACATTGATTACATGTAAAATTCTCATCGACGATGTGACGCGAAATATATGACGCGTATATGTTTCAAAAACGAAAAGCTTTTTCCCTTCTACAGATAGTTGGAAAAAAAAATATCTCTGATTATATAATTTATTAGAAAGATACAGAAGAGTACCTTTAAGTACGAAATAGTTGATTTTGTTACCAAATAGCTGAATTTTTAACGTATACAAAGTTTAACTTTCGACCAGAAGACGAATTTTCAACAAAAGTCATGTATTTTAAACCAAAAATATGAATTTTCAACAAAAAAATATTTCAATTTAAACTCAAAAATATTTTATTCCCACCAAAAAACATGAATTTTCCAAAAAGTACATGGACCGAATCCATGTCAAATCAGGCAGTGTTCTACACTTGATTCGCAGATTTAGGGGCCATTCATTAATTACGTAAGGGTCCCGAGGGGGGGGGGG
>CAKNXH010000744.1:53291-75620 GCA_932178445.1 Andricus quercusramuli | reverse complement strand
AGACGTTTTTCATAGAATTTTATTTTACGTGCAAACTTTTATCTTAATATTCTTTTGTATCTGTTATAGTTTCCAGGAAAAGGTAGAAAATTCGTCTGTAAGAAAAATGAATTCTCCTTGCTATCAAAAGTTAGTTAGCAAGCATCAAACCTACAAGATATCTCCATTATCACAGCATAAGTTAAACAAAAATTGTTATGGAGGTTTAAAGAAAAAAATTCGGGTCTCTTGAAAAACAAAGCATAAAATTCAAATACGCATAACTTTTTGGATTTTTTTTGTTCTTGCAAATCGGAAAAATATGTATCGCCTAATTTCCTCTAAAAAACAACATATTTCATTCCCAAGAGATTTCGCGATTTCAAGTGTAGAACCCTACCAGATTTCAAATGGATTTGGTGAATGTATTTTCAACCATATATATCAATTTTGAACAAAAGAGTTCAATTTTCAAGCTAAAATGACGGAATTTTTAGAAAACAGTTAACTTTTAAACCAGAAAAGAAGAATTTTCAACAAGAAAAATAAGTTTCAGTCAAGAAAGGTGAATTTTCAACGAAATAGTCCAATCTTCCACCAAACATTGAATCGTTAAATTTTCAGTTCAAAAAAATAATTTTCAACAAAAAAAAAAGCGAATTTTCAACCAGCCGAATTCAACCAAAAACGTATCAAACGTCGACACTCTGGCGCCCACATCGTAAAACCCCGACCTTGCATATACGATTTATATGGGGCATGTAGCAGTTAGTGCTCTTCTATTGTTATCCGTTTTAATTTTTCCTATGAATAACTTTTAATTACACTGCTACATATTTTTAATAATCTATAAGTTTTGCAGACATTTGCCAATTCTAGAATTATACCAATTTTTCTTCAACAAATGTATGCCTCGAAGCTATCGATTTTCTATCAGAAGAGAAAAGATATCATATTTAATCTTCATGGTTTTTATTCTTTAATCATTATTATTTGGAAGATTCGAAGTTCTTACCTAAAAAATAGTTATTTATTTTCTAACTCATTAATTAAATCTTAAAAAAATATTATTCTTCTCTTTAGCAGTTCAAATGCTGAAATGAAAAGGAATTCAAAATTAAAATGATAAAAATTATCTTCTCTAATACGCAATATTGGACTTCGTATAATTGATTTCTTAGAAATTTTTTATGTTTCTCGGGCTTTTTTATGAACAGCTGGTTTTTATCCAACAAAAACAAATTTTGAACAAAATAATTAAATTTTCAATTAAATTGTTAAATTTTAGAACTGAAAATATGAATTTTCTACAGAACATTTAAATTTTTAACTAGAAAATTAATTTATTACCAAAAAAGATTAGATTTTAACCAGAAGGTTGCAATTTTTACTACAAAAGGTGAAATTTCTACAGTAATTGATGATATTTCAAACCAAAAAGATAAATGTTCGACAAAATAGTTGAATTTTTAACTTAGAAAAATCGTTAGGCAAGAAAAATAAATTTCAATAAATTTGTTGAATCTTCAAGTCAAAAAGACGAATTTTCAAGTGAATAATTTAATTTTGAACAAAATAATGAAATTTTTTATCGAAAATACTATTTATACTATTTTTGGTCTCTGAAGTGAGTCAGAGGCCTGTAGATTAATCCCTATTAATTCAGGAATTTTTAGAAGAGGAAATATTCTTGATTATATAATTGATTTCTTACATTTCTTACGTTTTTCGGGCTGTTTTATATTGCCATGAATGTATTTTGAACGACCTAAGTATCCTGGAATTGGAACGACTGGAATCACGAAGGAATAATGAAGAGACCGAACTGTCATGAGAAACTTTCTCGGATCTGTTAGGAGCAACGGCACCGTAAGTGCCAGGCCTGTAAGTCGTAATCACTCTTTTGTGAGTGCGCAAGCGCAACGTGTCCTCTTCTCACGCGCAAAAAAAAGCGAGTGAGACAGCTTTTGACAGTAAACAGAATAAAGTATGTTTAGCAGGTTACGAGAGTTTGTTTTCTTTTTGAAACCGGCATTTTTTTCGTGCTGTGAAAGAAATTATACGTATAAAAAACTTATGGTGCTTTCACACCTCTGCCTGCCTGCCTGGGGCAGGCAGAAAAGTTGTAAGAGTAAAAGAGATAGAGAGAGAAAAATTGGACAAAAAATACTCTCTATCTCTCTTACTCTTACAAGTTTTCTGCCTGCCCCAGGCAGGCAGGCAGAGGTGTGACAGCACCATTACTCATACTCATTTATAAAAAGAGTTTCTAAGCTTGCGAAAGGAGTGCATCATAAAAGTGGTAAGTATAGAACAGCCCCCTGGAACTCTGACTTGAAAATGTACAATGTGTTGACGGTGGCCGTGTGGTGGCGCCAGCTATGCACTTGGCCTATGATCGTTGCAAATGCATGGCAAAATGATAAAATTGAATTTAATAACACATTAAAAGTAATTTACTGACAGTATTGAATAATCTTTGAATGTTTTTAATTATCTTTGCAACATTTTCCATCCTCTAAACGAAAGAAAACTGAGGGAAACTGCTTTTAGATGTAAAAATCTGCATGTATTTACAGATGTTCCAAAATATCCACGGTGTTGAAATTTTGAACTTTAGATTATAAATAAATGATATCTTAATATATTTTCAGGGTGACCGTTGGACCGGGAAACCGGGAATTTTATAAAACCGGGAAATGACAGTGAATTTATTTTTTATCGGGAATTTTACAAATATTTAGAAAAAAATCGGTCTCAGTTTGATTTTAACAGTTTTTAAAATATTAGTTGAATTTTTATCTGTTTCAATTATATCGTTCAGTTTATAATGCGTAATTCAAAAATCTTTCACTTTTGGGATCAAAAAATTTGGATAAAAAATCTTTTTAATTGATCAACTGTGGATATAAATTATAATGATTTTTAAAATTGAACTGTGCATTAAAGATTAAAAAGTGAATAATAATTAATTTTACAAGATGATGCGAAATCCGTTCAAAATTTGATAATTTTAAGATTTTAACGTTAAAGATTAAACTGTTTAAATTGGAAAGTTAGCAGTTAAACAAATGTAAATGCATGATTGAAACTTTATAAAATATTTAAAATTGTAAAATAACTTCAAAACAATATATTCATACCTAAAGACTTTTATCAAATTTAACATTATTGTTTTAGTCTAAAAGTTGAAACTTTAAAATTGGAATTTTTTCAATTATGAAAAACAACAATAGCTCAGTATTTAGAAATTTTTCACTGTTCATTTAAAATCAGTAATTGTAAATCAAATATTCAAATTTAAACAAAAAACTAAACTTTGAACATTATAATTTTGATTGTTCTATTTCAAAAATTTTAATTTGCAAGTAAAATTATTGAATTTTGATGTATAATAAATATTGAACACCTATTATTATTCCTAGATAAAATTCAAGTGAGTTGAATTTTGTTTCAATTTAAAATTTGAAATGATTTTAAATAATTTATACAAAGTGTCTGCGTAAACCGACAAAATTTGGCTATTCGTACTGAAATTTTGTTACAAATAGCCCACGGCCTAATTTAAAACAAAATATAGATTTGTGCACGTTTCGAACGAAAAATTTAGAAGATTTTTATGAATTGTAAAAGGCTTCAAAAGAATAAGAAATATTTTCTTGAGATTTCTGGGAAAATTGAAAATGACCTTTTATTTTGAAAAATAAATTTTAAGAGAATATTTAAACAGGTTTAAAAAGATTTCTGAAATTGTCGAGAATGAATCTGGAAGATTTTAAGGAAATATTTTTAATTTTGCAGGATTTAAACGAAATTTAAGGAAGAATTCGAATCATTTTGAAAGATGTTTATAAGATCTGAAAAATTTGAAAATTAATTCATAATTTGAAAAAATGTAAAACATCGTGTAGATGTTTCAAGATCTTGAAATACAATTTTGAAGCTTTTCAAGGATTTTCAAACTATTTGAAATAAAAATATCTTAACTTCTGATTTAATAAGTGTTCCGTTTATGTCAAAAGTGTAATCGTTCAATTTCTAATATTTATAGCTTAAAATTGCTTAAAATAACCCTGATTTTCAAATTTTCAACTTTGAAAAAGTGAACCCAAAATATACATTGTAAACAAATTTAATTAATTTTAATGATTTCATTTGAAAAATTGCTTTTCGGCATGACTATTATTATGAAATTTAATTTAAAATTTAAGACGAAAAGGGAATTTTCATTATACTTGTTTACAATTAAATTATTATTGTTTACAATACAATTTTCATAGTTCATTTAAAAATAGTTCTTAGGGTTTGATGCTTTTCTCTCTCACTTTAGGTAAAAGTTGCAAATATTATTTAATCATAATGCTATAGGGCTTATTTTAATCCTTAAAAGATTCTCTGCAAATGTCATTGGTACGTTTTTATTGAAACAATTTTATTTAGGATTTAGGCATTGTCGCCTCCATGATCTAAGAATACATGGTCTAGCCACGGGCAACCATAAAAAAGTTAACTAACAGGAAGAACTCAGCCACCGGCGGCCATATTGGATAAGTTTTCGCGCGAGAACGTAGTATATTTGAAAGGACATAAATGTCATGAGAGAATATTTCAAGTAAAAGATAAACTAATTGTACAATTTATTAATCAATGAAATTAGTTTGAAAATAAAGTAATAGATAATATAAAATATTAAGAAATATATGACTTATTATCCTTGTGAAGTAGAAGAAATATGGATAACATAACCTCTCAATGCACATGAAAGCCTGAAAAGAAAAAAATAAGTTTGTTTTGGGTCTCAAAGCACAAATAAATAAATGAAAAATATTGATATCATAGTCTGTATTTTGATAATATCATCTTTTATAATTCGTATATACATGCACGTAAATGCTAAAAAAAACCTCTTATTGTACACAGAGAAAAATATTCACACCTTATATTCGTATGAAATAATGAATTTACAATATATAATAATGAAATAAACATACAAGTTCAGCAACGTATAATTTGCAATGATATAAGCTCTTGATACGAAACTCTACAGTTGTGATTTCATGAAGGATATTTCAAATATTTTGGAAGATTTCTTTACTTTTCCCTCACGTAAATATAAACTCTTTTTTTTATAAACTATTTCGTGCTTATTTTTTAGCCGGAAATCAAAAATTTTTTTCAAAAGTGCACCATTTCTACAAAATTTGGTAAAAAATAAAAATCCTACGTAGTTCTCAAGCTAATGACATATATTTCTTAAATATTCTTTGTTTCTTGTTCCACCTTACAAATTAAAGGAAAAATGTTTCCGGCCGCACAGTCCGTTTTTAAAAAGACAACATACAAAACTTTCCTAATCGCCGCCATTTTGTATTTTTTTTTCGATAATTTTTTTTTCTGTACTTAAATACATGATGATTAAACCCTCAAAAAGTAAATCCTATTCCTTTTGTCAAATTCCCAGAAAAAATTCTTGGAAATGGACCTCTTTTTCAGGTGCTAGAGTGGTGCTACCCTTTAACTATTCCTTTTTTGGTTGAAGAATGATATTTTTTAATATGAAAATCGTCTTTGTAAATGCAAATTAATATTCCTGGTTTAAAATTCCATTATTTGAGTTGGATATTCATAATTTTAGTTTGAAAATTCATCTTTTTGTTTTCAAATGTTAGGATTCATCATTCCACTTGAAAATTCATCACTTTGTTCCAAATTGTAATTATTTTTTGTTAACTATTCCTTTTTTGGTTGAAGAATGATATTTTTTAACATGAAAATCATCTTTGTAAATGCAAATTAATATTCCTGGTTTAAAATTCCATTATTTGAGTTGGATATTCATAATTTTAGTTGAAAATTTATCTTTTTGTTTTAAAATTTGAGGATTCATTATTCCACTTGAAAATTCATCTTTTTGTTCCACAGTGTAATTATTTTTTGTTAACTATTCCTTTTTTGGTTGAAGAATGATATTTTTTAATATGAAGATCGTCTTTGTAAATGCAAATTAATATTCCTGGTTTAAAATTCCATTATTTGAGTTGGATATTCATAATTTTTGTTGAAAATTCATCTTTTTGGTTTAAAATTTGAGGATTCATCATTCCTTTTGAAAATTCATCACTTTGCTCCAAAGTGTAATTATTTTTTGTTAACTATTCCTTTTTTGGTTGAAGAATGATATTTTTTAATATGAAATATTTGAAATATTTTAAAAATATCCAATAATATTTGTGAAATTATTGAAATCTTCGTTAAATCATTACAATCTTTATACACTCTTTTTGAATTACATGAAATCTTCCTGAAATCTTTCAAAATCTCTGCGAAATATTCAACATACTTGTGAAACATTTAGTAATATTTGAGAAATTTATGGATCTTTTTGAAGTCTTTGGGGAATTATTAAAACCTTTGTGAAATCTTAGCAATCTACTTGAAGTCTATACGAAAATTTTAAAATCTTCGTGAAATCTTTCTAAAACCTTTGAAATTATAATATACATTTCTTTCTCGAATGTATATACAATTAACTCACCGTTTTTTGGGTTGATCTTATTTCTGCACACTTTCTGTCACTCTTGAATATAATACTCCTCCTTATCGGAAAGCGGAATAAAGTTATGTCTGGGTTGTTTTTATCCGACTGATTGACACAACCGTCAACTGCACACATGCATGACATTTTTATCTATAAGAATATGCAATTAAATGATTTTACAAGATAAGTAAGAGTGTGTAATTCTCATACAATTGAGCTTGTCCGTAATAATGAATTGTCTAGTTTTAATTGGAGTAAATGATTTTTTGACTATTTCTAATCGTGCCACTTGTACATTATTTACAATCGATAATTAGGGATATAATCCATGGAAAATATGTTAAAAAATTAGACATATATACGTGCAATCTGGAAATTGATTTAGTAGGTTATGTTTACAATTACAGCTTCTTCGTACACTTATTAAAGTACACTTATCAATATGTATAATACAATTTTATAAAACACGAAAATATTTATCCTTGCCGTCATTTGAATATTGAGAATTTCCGCAGGTATTGACATTGATTTACAATATAACCATAATTCATGATTTCAAATCATTAGAATGAAGACCGAGTCGGTAACGGTTGCTATGGTAACAAAATGGCAGCCGTTGGCTGAGCGCGCGAGTGGGGCGAAACTGGCAGAGCTTAAAGGTATATTTACACGCTCTGTTTGCTCGCTGTCAGCTAGCCAACACATCGAAATATCCATTCACACCTCCGGAAAACTCAGTGCAATATTGGGATCTGAAATCATGACGTCACATCGTCACGTGACAGGCAATATGGTGGAAACAACGAGGTCACTTTTGAAATAATACACCCGATACCAGCAGTTTTAAAGTATTTTTTGCGATAATTACGACTGAAATAATGCTGAGCATTAGTGACATTTGCGAATTTACTGCTTCTACACTGTTTCCTAGAAATTTGATAGAAGCAGAAAAGGTTTTACATGATGGACACATTTTATTCTGTGGCTAAATGCCCAACGAGTTGAACAACAAAACCAATATCAATTTAATTGCATTTTGTTTGCAATCTTCATATCTTAAAGAAACGCCTCGCGAAATTAAAGGGAAAATAAGCTTCCAGGGCATTATAAAATCTATGAAATGTAGTTGCAAGGCCGGTTCGAGTGAAAAGTGCAAACATGTGGTTGCAGTTTTATTGCATTTGCATAAGTATCTATCATAAATATGCTTTATATAATCAAAAAGTATTTTATTTAATATTATAATGATAAAAGTTATACTTAGGAATTATCAATTTGCATAATTCAAGAAAATTATACCCTCCCTAATAGCACGGAACGTTCCAGCGGAACGTTCCAGGAGGTGTAAAATGTCCGCCGCTTGGGAACGTTCCGAACATAAATTAAACGTTATTGTTATTATTATCAATAAAAAACGCGTAAAACGTAAGTGATAGGTCAAAATCGATGTCAATTTAGGAGAAGGATATCATTTTATAGTGTAGTACATGCGGTACTCAAAATTTAAAAATGACGTCCATTCTTACCTATCTCTTACGGTTTACATAGATAATTGTTGTTAAAAACAACAATAATGGAAGGTTCCCCTCAGGTCCCAGTGGAACGTTCCTGGAACGTTCCCAAGGGCGGACATTTTACACGTTCCGGGAACGTTCCGAAGGTGCCCGCGGAACGTTCCCGGAATGTTCCGTGCTATTAGGGTGACAGGAAAAAAATGACAGGTGTGTCATTTTTTTTTGGCCAGAAAGGTTTTTTTATTCAAAAGGCACAAAGTTTTTCACAAACCAACATCATATTAGTTGAAATGAAACATAAAAATCAATTTTATATCAAATTTTTGGCACGTAAGTCTGTCATTATTACAATAAGTTAACGTCACCCTTTTCTAACAAATTGAATTGGAGAAGAGCTCAAAAAAATATTTTTAATTTCTCTTGAAAGTTATAAATTAAGAATAGTTTTTTAATAATGAAAAAATATATTTGATACAATTTTTGACCAACTTTCAATACGAAAATTGAATGAAACGTAAAACATCATTTAATTTGCTTACTTTATTGAAAGTAAATTTTTCGTGCTACATCTTAATATAATTTCCAATACATTTTATGTGAGTAATATAAGAGATTTATGATTTATCCATTTATAATATTCATTTATTCATAGTATTTTGTGGTATAATTTTGCATATTTAATAATATTTAGAGAATGAGGATTCCTTTGGGTTTGAAATTTCCCGCCTTAACCTTCATGCGTTCGCGCCAACTTGAGTCACACGGGCGATCGCGCGGACGGTCGGTTGACCGTCCACGTTTGTTCATGTTTATCATGCTGTTTTCTCTACTTGTCATCCCATGAAAGCAAAGAAACTTTGATACAACTCGGCAAACACCTTTCAAGCAAAATCCTTTATTAAGAAAACACGACGAAAATTCCCATCGGCATTCATACGACTGTCAGTAGACCACCAATGTGACAAACAAAATTCACCTCGGCGTTCGCAGGAGAGTCACCAGACCTCCAATGTGACGAAAAAAATCCCTCTCGGCGTTTGTACGACTCGACTGTTTAAACACCGGCAATGTGCCGAAAAAAATTCCCGTCGGCGTTCGCACGACTATCACCTGCTATCGCCAGACCGCCCGACCTTGCGTCTCCGAGTTTGAAACTGTACTGAGGGGGTTGAGGGGGGTGGGTCAATCTAACTTGTGCCCGAACAATTGCTCGCAAGTGTAATTGAAGAATACTCGCCCCTCCCACCTCACTCAAAACTCACTGGTGAACGCGACATTCGAAATTCTAAAATGGCGGTCACTTAACCGTCCACGCGAACGGATGAAGGTTAAGTGAAATTTTCCTTCATACCGCTATGGTAGACACTGTCTACTTAGATCTGTCAAAACGACTTTGAAAAAATCCCCCCCCCCCCCCAGGAGGCAGTGGGTGGTTTTTTTTGCGAATCGACCAAATTTTTCGAATAAAAATTACGTATTTCATGAAGGAGAATCTGAATCTGTGATGGAAAATTGGGGTTCCCATTTGAAATTACAAAGTTACCCCCACTCCTGCTTCCTGGGGGGTGGGGTGGGGTAAATTTTTTGAAAGTCGCTTTTCCCCTTCGAAAATGAAAAGTTTTTCTTACGGATATTTTTGTCATAGGATGCGTATTTTTTGAGATATTTCGATGTCTCAAGTTAAAAAAAACACCCAGTATATTCTAAATCAAGAAGATGGTAATTCACACACTACTGGAAAGTATCCTAAGCATTAAAAAAGAAGAAACAACCCTGTTTCACCTTCCATTCATAAAGTATCATTCATTAAATTGATTTTATGGATTTATTAATTTCAATATTGTGTGCAAACTGCGCGCATGCGCAAAGATATTGACCAAGCTAAAAAAATTCGTTTCTACCCAGATAACAATCGTGCGAGGCACGTTACCCGCACGGCATGCGAGGCACGCCGTGCCTGCAGGATGCGAGGCATATGCGCTGCACTGTGTAAAGGGCACGCACGTGCGAGGCATATGAGTCGCACTTCATGATAGGCATGATTTGCGGCGCACGTGCGACGCACTTCGTGATATGCATTGTTTATAGCATGAATACATAAGTAAGAAGCGTAGTTTTCAATATAAATAATAATTATTACTATAATTTCAACTAGAATTATTGTTAAAATGGTTCATTCATAAAAATTGAAACATTTCTAATTTTATCGAAAGCATAAATTAGGAAATTTGTATTACCTGTATTAACATTATTGAATGCATTTGTAAAATTGTTTGATGTGCAATGTATTTTATTTATTTTTAAACTATAATGCGCACGTGTATCACACGCTATTTTTTGCAACGCCCATCCGAAAAAGTTGTTTTAGGAGGAAGTAACGAAAAACACTAATTTTATATTGCATAGAGTGAAGTAAAGAAATTTTGTTGAAAATAAATTTTGAAATCAAAAATGTTTGAAAACAAAATTTTGAAGAAAAAATGTTCTTTTACCGTAGGCAATCATTAAGAGATTTGTTCGAGTTGCATCTAAATTTATTTCAAGAAGATACCAACGCCAGTGTTCAAAGTTACCCATGCCAGTGTCTAAAGTACCTTATTTCAAAAGTGCGCATGCGCAGCTTTTTCACCAGTGCCTAAAGTAAGCTATCTTGAAACTGCGCATTCGTGAAAATTGGTCGCACACAGTCTGCTCAAATAAGTTCCTTTAGGCACAATTTAGATGTATGAAAACGTCAAGTCAATTTTTGAGGTGGGTATTGCAAAAAACAATTAAAAAATTATTACACCAAGTAACATTCTTACATCGCAGTGTTGTATTGTGTAAAGATTAAAATTAAATTGGTAAGGAATTTAAAAAATGCGTTTTTAATTTTTAATGGACTTACATGTACTTTTACTATTTCCAAGAGGAATGAAGACAGCTGTATTTAAAACCCGCGCGCTGTCGTTGAATAATACATATGGCGTAGCAGCCTTCGTCGATCCAACGGAAATGCCCGACGCGCCACGAGTCTCTCCGCGACTTCTATGGCGTCTTCTCGTCCCGCTGTCTTGTCTGAGCGTTTTGCTTCGTTTCAAATCATTTCTCGAGTTTTTTCAACGGTTTTCATTTTCTCTGTGTTTTCATCGTTTCACGCGTAGTGCGCTGTCGAGGCACGCAGTAACCTGCAAAATCCGCGGTCTTGCTTGTCTTACTTCCCGCATGCACCCATTCCGTTGGCGGTTTTATGTGGTGACTTTCGTGGATTTCGTGAATTAGAATGCATGTGAGTAGTGTTTATTTTGTTCATCGTCTGTGTCACTATTCAACATCGTGAATAGTGTTTATTCTGTTCATCGTATTTGCTATAGCCCATTCATTTCATTAGGGACGTCGACACTTTAAAGGGTCCAGATCAGAAGAATGTGAATCCCAAAGATATAAGTTGGAAAAATTAATTTCCAGGACATGTTGTATCCAAACAATCACATTGCTCGAATTTAAATAAAAGCTTTGTATAAAATTAATTTGTTTTCAATTTTACGAGTAACAATATCATTTAAATATAAGAATTATCCTTTACAATGCAATCGCATTTTGCCCGCACGCGTGCAAGTCGCACGGCGTGCGAGCGATATGACCCTCAATTGAGGACGTACCTGCGTGATCAGGTGCGCGCATGTTATGCGGGTTTATCCGCACACGTGCCCCCACCATGCGCGCAACATGCGCACATTTTGTTATCTGGGTGCATGTATATAGAACGTATGAAAAAAGTTTGAAATCTATGCCTTAAGATTTGTTTTTGACTTTTTTTTCGAGAGAAAATTACACTTTACGTGGATATGCCCATATACAAACGATACGTTATTACCATATGAATAAATAACGCATTGAAATAAGTTGATGAATCATTCAAATATATTCTTTCTTCACTTTTAGGATATTTAATGTAATATTGTGAAAAAACTGAATTTTTGTACAATGTCATTTGCGGATACATTCACGGCCATTTTTGTGAATCAGGGCATCAAAGTACTACATTGCAAAATCATTAAGACATTAAAACCTATAAATTTGAAGGTTACATTCCGACCCGATACTCAGTTCACGCAATATAAAAATCATTAAACATGTATTTGCAATGGAATGTATGAATAATTATATTTATATTGTAACACTAATTTCATTCGTAAGCGACAAAAAGGGTAATTAGTGGACAAACCGGCGTCCTAGGTAATGCAACTTAACCAATTTACATCACCTACCTTGTCAGGTGCCAGACGCTCTTATAGCGTCATTCAAGAGAAAGCAATTAAATATTAAACGGTAAACTCAAAAGAAAGGTCCCTGGCCAGAAGGGTAGAGGGATTAGTGGGGGCGAGAAAACATCATGACACTCTCCCTTTAAAAAAACTTTAAATGGTAGGTTTATTCAAACACTAAAATTTGCTTAACTACAACACTAAAAATTGCTTAATTATAACACTAAAAATTTGCTTAACAAGAATACTGGAATTTGCGTAATAAGATCCATAGTTTCAGAACTGACTCAAATCACTAACTCTCTCACAAATATTTACTTCAAGAAGGCAAACCAGAATAATTGCTAATCCTCAAAAAAAAGAATACTAAATTCGACCGCGGCTCATGACGAGAAACAAAAGAAAATCTGGAGGTAAGAATAGACCAAACGTCTGTGACGCCTACCTTGAATCCAAGAAGTCCTCTTTAATCAGACAAATCCTCCTTCTCTTGCTCCGTGGCAAAGGTATATATTCGACAACAAAGTATCCCGTCGACGGCCGACACTGGTCTGTCAAGCGTTCCGCTGCTCTTGGTCTCCCCACTTCCATCAGTCCCGCCAGAATTTCCCTCTCGTCAGGTGCCGCCCTCTTTCTCTGCATCCGGTTGTTCCCCGGTTGGGCATCCGGTTGGGTGTCCCCCTGGTGGTAAGCTAGCTCGATACTTTTGGCAAGATGGCTGCGCCAGTTTGTTTTTGACGTGTGCCGGAAAGAATATGGTCCGGTACGTCGTGAGTAGTGGTTTTTATCCTATTGAGTATGGATTATTTGACTCGAGCCGGAAGGTGTTGTTGGACGGGCCCGTTATTGGATAGCCGTGTGTCCCAAAAGTGCAGTGTTAAAATCAGCAGTGCGGCAACACTTGTTGTAGTGTTCCGTGGGGGGGTTTGAGTGAGGTGGAGTGACAGTTTGACAGCAGTTCTTCTTTCTTCTCAGGATTATTATTGTAGATTCTCATTTTCTAACTCCCAGATTCAAGGTAGAATGAAAAATCCTCAGATTAACTTTTCCTCGGTTTCTAAACTGACCTGGTTCAAATGTACCTGGTTCGTTTAAAAAATTTGTGTTCAAAGTTGTGGGGGTCCTAGGGCCGATTACGATGTGGGGGCCCTTAAGCCGATGGAAAAGCTTGCGGGGCCTGTGTTCCCGGAACACATGGAACACCGGTAGTAACTCCACTGACAATTATCATTACAACTCAACAATTTTTTTAATTTCATGAACCTCTAAGTATTAAACCAAATAAAGTCATGCTAAGCATGGAAAAAAATTTTCCAAGAAGATAAAACAAAATGATGATATCTCTGTAACCAGAAGAGTCGCAATCGATTTTTTTCATGAAAGGTGATTTCATATATATCCCCATCTAATAAAAATTAAAAAGAGAGAATTTCGCAAAAAATTGGATCAATAATTTGTTTTTAGTTTTTTTCAGACAAAATTTCACAATTTTTCATGTAAATTTTTATAGCTTAAGAATGTATAATTTCATTTCTGAAATCTCCAAATTTCAACAAAATTCAAACATGAGTTCCGGAAATGTCGAGAATTAAAAAAAAAAGAAGCCAACCAAAAATTCCATATATATTTAGATATAATTTTGCAAATTGAATTCAGATAATCTTTTCGTAACATCACAAACATTGAACGAAATTACATAATTGGAATAGTGGTACTTTAAATGTAAATAAACTTTTATTATACAAATTTTATCCAATATTCAATTATATAACCTTCAATACAGTTCAATCAATTTATGTTAGTTGATATTCAAAAACTAAATTTGAATCTTTATTTAATACAATATCGTGAAAGAAATGAATCACCTGATAATTAATGAATCATTTCATAAAATAAGAACCTTTAAACTATAAATTTCATTAAAACATTCAAATAATTTTTACTTAATGTTTTTTCAAAATTTTAAATTTAATTAATGAAAATTTGATTTATCAATAACCTTTTAAACTAATCCCAGAAAATGTAAGTTCTAATAAAATAAGTTAATAATTAATTAATCAGTTGACAACATAAAAAACATTGAACAATTATTTTCATTTGAAAATTTAAATAATTTTCACATTATATTCCTTTTCAAATGTGATATACTATTGCTATACATTCAATTTATTAATAGCTTTTTAAAATAATTTAAAAAAACTAAAATATCTGTACACGTAATTTCAAAAATTCAATTCAGATACTTGTTTAACAACATCATAAACATTTAAAAAGATTATACATTCGTAATAGAGGTATTTCAAAGGAAAGTCAAACTCTTATTATAAAAATAATAGCCCACATTCAATTATTAACCTCAAAGAAAATATTCAATTAATGTTACTTAATTAAAAAACAATTTAAATTTAATCCTTATTTAATTTAAATTTTTTAACGAAATTGATCGACTAACAGTTAATAAAACTATTTACAACATTAAAACATCTAACTATTGTTTTCATTAAAACATTCAGATAATTTTCACTTTATATTGTTATATTGATAACATTCGAAAGATTGATCAGATTGGATTGTGCTTTGGCACACTTTTTTAGGGCCTAAAAAGAAAGAACAGGTTCGTTAACCAGCTAATTTGAATCAAAATTCAAAAAGTTAGAGCATTTTGAAAATGTTTGTGACCATTTTTTTAAAGACATTTTCGGATTAAAAAAAAATTACCGGAGTTATAGCATTCTCAAAATTCCACAAAACAAACGAAAATGAACATTTTGACCCGAAAAACGCACGATATGAAAAAAAGTCAATATGATAAAAACGTTTCTTTTTGGACACCCTACAATATTTTCATAACAACTTTTTGAATTTTTCGAGAAATCAAAAATTCAAATTTTGATCGCACAAAAAAATAATTACAAAATCAAAAATTCCATTTTGCTGTCAAACTATTTGAGATACGGTGAAAGACGAATTAACCAAAATTGTGCACCTGAAAAATATCTACAAATTGGTTATTATGCACTTTTTGACATGACGCGCAGTTTTTGTTTTATTCGTAAAAAACAGTATGTGATGATTTCTTTGGATGTTGTCGCAATGTTTCCAAATATACTCATTGAATTAGTTAAACAGGCCAGTTTAAATAGATGGGACAATATAAGGACACGTACTCGATTAAGTGAAAAAGATTTTATTGAAGGGATAGTTTTCATTATGAATTCAACTTTTTCTAAATTTAATGGATCTTTTTATAGGCAAAAGTTTGGTACCCCCATAGGTTCAGTCATTTCTTCGATTTTGGCAGAAATGGTCATGGAAGATTTGGAAGCCATAGCCTTCAAGAAGCTGGATTTTTTTTTGCCCTTTTACTATCGGTATGTTGATGACACCTTGTTGTGTGTTCCACTAGCAAAGTTACAGGCGGTTTTTGATGCTTTCAACAGTTTTCATCCAAAACTTCAGTTTACCCACGAAATAGAGAAAAATAGTAAAATCAGTTTTTTGGACGTAGAAGTAATTAAAGCTCAGGATGGTAATATTATTACCAATTGGTACAGGAAAAATACATATTCAGGTAGAATTTTAAATTGCTTTTCTGCTCATCCTTTTCAAAACAAAATTTCAGTCATCAAAAACTTAGTCGACAGGCCCTGGCGGACCGACGATGCGTTTGAAGTCGCCTTCAGCCCACGTTATCGATAAGTATTATATTTTTTTAAAGTTTTTAATGTTGCAAGAAAAACTATTGCGATTACTCCGTGACCTTTTAACGTAAAATTTCACGTAGAATCCCAATTTCAACAAGTGAAATGTTCATCTTCCATTTTTAATGAGTTTTTCTTGCATGATACGGAGAGGATACGATGTGGATACTATAAGGATACGCTGTAGCGTATCCGCTCCGTTCGTTCGGTCCGCCAGGGGGGCTCTAGGTTTGTCCCACATGTCATTTCACGAAGAGAATTTGAATATTGTTAGGAATATCCTTTTTCTGAATCATTACCTAAAAAATTTGGTTGAGCAAAAAATCACAATTAGAATTCAACAAATCAAAAACAAACAAAGTAACATTTCAGCTACAGATAATCAGAAGGAATTGAGAGAATATAGTTCTTTTAATACTTTTGTTCTTCCTTTTTTTGGTCAAATTTCTAAAACTATTCAATTCATGTTGAAAAAATTTAATATTCATACTATTTTCCGTATACCATTCAAAATGGATTCAATAATAACTTTTGGTAAAGATCCTTTAGATGAATTTGAAAAGGGTGGTGTGGTTTACAAGATCACTTGCAAGATCTGTAAGATGACTTACGTGGGACAGACTGGAAGACTTCTTAATACTAGGGTGGAGGAGCACAAAAGTGATGTTCGTTTAGGACGTTGTTATTAGAGTGTTCTTGCTAGACATACGAGAGGGTTTGTTGATGTTGACCATGAGTTTGACTGGGATAATGTTGAAATTTTACATAGTGAAAGTAATGAGAGAAAGAGAGAATTCATGGAAAAACTGATTTAGATAGATTAAACAAAAGTTATTCAAGTTTGATTAATTACATTTAGTTTTCATGAGTCTTGACTTTCTCTTATTTCTTGTTTGTTGTGACGTATTGGCCTATTGACCCACATTCAGGTATCAGGTATCGAAGCGATAGCATCGTCGCTTGGACGCTGCTCCCACCTGTTTTCTTTTTCTTGCTTTGATAAGGGTGTTGTGTGAGCACCGAAACGTTGGTAATGTACATTTGCATGCTTCTTTATTGTGATGATTTGATAATAATAAAAATAAAAAAGACGAAAGAAATAAAAAAGAGAAGGAAGGGGATTTGGTTGGTTGCCTTCTCATTTTTCTTTCCTCTTTTTTATTTTTATCCAAAGAAACAAATTTTTTTATTTTGTTTTTTAGGAATTGCAATTGGAGCATTTTATGGTGTTTCTCCAAATTTGATCGTTGAATTCTTGTTGTTTTTTTTTCAGGAATTCTATATATTGAAAGTAGAAAAAATAAATTTTTAGACGAATAACACAAGCTACGAAAAAAATGAGAAAGATCAAATTTGTTATCCAAAGAAGAGGTAGTAATTTGTCATTAATCATGTTTCGATAGAAAGCGTAGTTTTTGTTTTATTCGTGAAAATAACGTTGACAGTAAAAAAATCAAATTTTTGGAAAAACAATGCAAGGTACGAAAACAGATGAATGAACAAAAATTTTGCATTCAAAAAAGATTTACAAACTTATAATCAATTTTTGTTGTGAGAATATATTCAAAATGAAAAAAAAATTAACTTTTTTGGAAAACGGCACAAGCTAATATAACATTTTAACTAATAAAATTTTTCGCCTAAATTATATTATTATTCGTCATTTGAAATCAAATACAAATTTAGTAATTTGTATGTGAAGAACATATAACACAAAGCACAAAGTGCGCGATCAGTGAATTTCGGAGCGCGAAGCGCGACGACCAAATCGCGCGCCGTAAGTTCACTCAAACTTTTTTGTTTCTATCATCATAGATATTATATATAAACGTAGATGCGGTGCGGGCTTAGTTACCCGCAATAAATATAGACGGCGCGTCCGGCGAAAATTGTCAGTTCCCCTCTAGCCTCCACCACCCGTCGCTAGCACCAAACGATATAGTTTGCCAACAGCCACTTGGAGCGCTATAAGCAACTCTCATCATACTCGTCGATAACTTAGCTCGGACAAGAACTATTTAAATTGAAAATAGAGGTTGAGACTTGAGACGACAGTTCCATCCAAGCCAGATTAGGTTTCGCATTTTCAAAAAAAAATTAAATCAGTTGAATGGAATTTTAATAGCGCATTCATAAAAAATATCATGATCCATACAATCTCTTTTAAAGTAAAACTGTGAACTATTATAATTTATACAGCTTACTCGAAATATTTACGTACGTTATATGGTATAAAATTTAAAATACAAATAATATATATTATTCAAACTATATTTTTGAACTTTTTTCGGAACTTTCAAATAGGTTTTAAAATTATTCCCATTTTTTCTTAAAATTTGTGTAATAGATTCTGCAAAAAAATTACCTCAAAATCTACGATATTTTTTTACAATTTTATAAATCTTTTAAATTTAAGATACAATAATCAAATTTTTTTATCACAGAAATGTTGTTAAATGTTTAATTTTTTCAAATTATTGTTTGAATTCAAAATAACAATAATTTTATAAAAATTAATTAGTAATTTGATTTTTGAGAATGCTTTTGTAATGAAAAAAAAAAACAATGCACATTTTTAAACAAAATTCTTCATCCAGAAATATATTTTTTCAATTATTGTTATTTTAAATTCAAGCAATAATTCTAAAAAACTTTAAAGTTTAAACGTTAAAAAAGGTTTTTCTTTGATGTAAAAAAAAATTGATCAGCAGTTCGAACTCGAAAGTTCATTGCCTCACTACCCGATTCGGGTAGTGTTTCTAGGTGGATAAATACTACCAGTGTGGGTCCACTACACCCACGACGGGCCAACACCACGCAGTATTCCCGAACGGTCACCCATCCAAGTAATAACAGCGCCCAACGCTGCTTAACTTCAGTGATCTTACGGGAACTGGTGTTTTCAGCGTGGTATGATGTAAATATTTGATTATTTTATTTTAGAAAATATTTGTCAACAAACCATTTTTTTGTTTAAATTGGGGAATTTTCTAGTTCGGATCTTTTATAATTCGGAAATTTTCTGTCGGGAATTTTCAAATTCGGTAATATTAGAATTGTCGAGAATTTTCCGAAGCGATTGAAAAGTCCCGAAAAATAAAATTCCCGACACTGTAAAATTCGCGAATTGCGAAATTCCCAAATAATAAAATTCCTGAAATAATAAAAGTGTCGAAATATAAAATTCCCGAATAAAAAAATTCACGAATAATAAAATTCCTGGATTCAAGTTTAAAAAAAAATTCTTGTTTGAATTAAAAATAATAATGATTGAAAAAATGGATTAAAAATTTTGTTCAAAAATGTTCATAGTATTTAAAAAAAATACGAAAAACGTTCTCAAAAATAAAATTTTTAATTTAAAAACGAATAATAAATAAATTAAATTCTGATGAATGTCGGTGCTGAATTGAATCCTGCATAGTTTGTTTGAAACATGTTATTAGGTTCGAAGAAAATGTCGGAAGAATTTTTTTTCTTTCGAAGCGCACTTGTTTTTTATATTATTTTTTATACAATTTTTAAACAATTATTGTTCTTGTAAATTCAAGCAATAATTTCAAGACATTTTAATATTTAAACATTTCTTTAATAAAAATATTTGATTATTGAATTTTCAGTAAGTAAATAATATTTATTGAGAGGAAAAAAAGTTTTCGTGATTTAATTCGGGGATTCTATAATTCGGGAATTTTTTACTTTGGATATTTTCTGTCGGAAATTTTCCAACTCGGTAATATTATAAACTGTTGGACAATATTATAATTTCGGAAATTCTATTATTCGAAAATTTTCCCATTCGGAAATTTAATAGTGTCGGAGATCTCATTTTTCGGGACTTTTCAGTCATCTCTTTCGGAATTTTTTTAGTTGTCCCATATTTTTATACCTTCTCTTAAAATTATGTAATTCTTCCAAATTAAAAGTCAACATTTAATTTAAAAATCATTAAAAGTATCCATTTTCTTTTAAATTATTTGAAATCTTTTCAAATTATTTTTCACATTTCTTCGGAACTTTTAAATATATTTTGAAATGGTTTTTATTTTTCCTAAACTTGTTGTAAAATCCTGCGAAACAAATTGCCTCAGAAGCTTCCAGATTTTTATCCAATTTTGTAAATCTTTTGAAATGTTTTGAAATATTTTTAAACTTACTTTTTCGAAATAAAAAATCATAAAAAATATTCCCAGAAATATTAAAACAAACTTTGATTGGAACTCTTTCAAAATTCTTGAGAAGATCCTAATTTTTTTTCGAAACATTTAAAAACCTCCAACTTCTTCGCATTTTTTCTAAATTATTAATCGTTGTTCAACTGTTATTTACAAATCAAAATTAAACACTTTCACCTTTGAATTACAAGCTTAAAAATTAGAAAAATTATAATATTGTAACTTTATAAGTTTAAATTTACCATTCTGAAAGTGTGACAATTCAATTTCGAATGTTTTAATGTTGAAAATTGTTCTTTTTTTTTATTTGAAAATTCCAAATTGAATGAGTTAAAATGGAATACTTTATACTGAAACGATACTTGAATAAGATTTTGAAATTGAATGAAGGCGTTTATTTATGAATCTAATAATTTTAAGTGATTTTCAAATTTAACATTGTTTATGAAGACTCAGTCGGATTTTCACATTTGTGTAACTACTAAGGCTTGCGAATTAAATTAGTTCTGATTTTAACGTTAAAATATGTAAATTATGAATACAATTTTGAAAGGAACATTTCGCTGGCCCCACCACCCACGCGAATTCCACTTTTTCTGGGCCCAATATTTAGTGCAGAATTTGTTCAAATTTGTTCAACCAAAATTAGAATTTGTGCAACACTGAAAGTACCAGATAACTCAAAAAAACACTGGCGGGGCCAGCGAAACGTTTCACTGGCCCCGACATTATCCAAAATCAACTTTATATTAGCGTATTATTTTCGTCTTAATTTGTTCAAATTCGTGCAACCAAAATCAACCTCTAAAAACTACCCCCTATGCGGCCAACACTATGGCGGGGCCAGCGAAACGTTTCGCTGGCCCCGATATCATCCAAAATCAACTCTATATGAGCGTATTACTTTGTCTTGATTTGTTCAAATTTGTGCAACCAAAACCAACCACTAAAAACTACCCCCTATGCGGCAAACACTATGGCGGGGACAGCGAAACGTTTGGCTGACCCCGAAATTATTCAAAATCAACTTTATACATATGACCGTATTATTTCCGCCTTCATTTGTTCAAATTTGTGCAACCAACTTCAACCCCTAAAAACTACCCCTTTTGCGGCAAACATTATGGCGGGGCCAGGGAAACGTTCCGCTGGCACCGATATTGTCAAAAATCAACTCTATATGAGCGTATTATTTTGGTCCTAATTTGTTCAAATTTGTGCAACCAACTTCGACCCCTAAAAACTATCCCCTATACGGCAAGCACTATGGTGCGGCAAGCGATACGTTTCGCTGGCCCCGACATTATCCAAAATCAACTTTATATCAGCGTATTATTCCCGTCTTAATTTGATCAAATTTGAGCAACCAAATCCAACCCCTAAAAACTACCCCCAATATGGAAAACACTATGGCGGGACCAGCGACACATTTCGCTGGCCCCGACATTATCCAAAATCAACTTTATATCGGCGTATTATTTTTGTCTTATTTTGTTCAAATTTTTGCCACCAAATCCAACCCCTAAAAACTACCTCCTATGCAGCAAACAATATGGCGGGACCAGCGAAACATTTCGCTGGCCCCGACATTATCCAAAATCAACTTTATATGAGCGTATTATTTCCGTCTTAATTTGTTCAAATTTGTGCAACCAAATCCAACCTCTAAAAACTACTCCCAATACGGCAAACAATATGGCGGGACCAGTGACACATTTCGCTGGCCCCGACATTATCCAAAATCAACTTTATATGAGCGTATTATTCCTATCTTAATTTGTTCAAATTTGTGCAACCAAATCCAACCCCTAAAAACTACACCCTATACGGCAAACTCTATGGTGCGGCCAGCAGAACGTTTCGCTGGCCCCGACATTATCCACAATTAACTTTATATGAGCGTATTATTTTCGTCTTAATTTGTTCAAATTTGTGCAACCAAACCCAATCCCTAAAAACTACCCCCTATGCGGCAAACACTATGGCGGCGCCAGCGTAACGTTTGGCTGACCCCGAAATTATCCAAAGTCAACTTTATATGAGCGTATTCTTTCCGCCTTCATTTGTTGAAATTTGTGCATCCAACTTCAACCCTTAAAATTACCCCTTTTGCGGCAAACATTATGACGGGGCCAGGGAAACGTTTCGCTGGCACCGATATTGTCAAAAATCAAC
>CAKNXH010000744.1:34175-52937 GCA_932178445.1 Andricus quercusramuli | reverse complement strand
TTTCATCTTAATTGGTTTAAATTTGTGCACCCAAATCCAGCCCCTAAATACTACCCCTTTTGCGGCAAACATTATGGTGGGGCCAGGGAAAAGTTTCGCTGGCACCGATATTGTAAAAAATTAACTTTATATGAGCGTATTATTTTCGCCTTAATTTGTTCAAATTTGTGCAACCAACTCCAACACCTAAAAACTACGCCCTATAAGGCAAACACTATGGTGCGGCCAGCGAAACGTTTCGCTGGACCCGACATTATCCAAAATCAACTTTATATCAGCGTATTATTTTTTTTTTTAATTTGTTCAAATTTTTGCCATCAAATCCAACCCCTAAAAACTACCTCCTATGCGGCAAACAGTATGGCGGGACCAGCGAAACGTTTCGCTTGCCCCGACATTATCCAAAATCAACTTTATGTGAGCGTATTATTTCCGTCTTAATTTGTTCCAATTTGTGCAACCAAATCCAACCCTTAAAAACTACCCCCAATACGGCAAACAATATGGCGGGACCAGCGACACGTTTCGCTGGCCCCGACATTATCCAAAATCAACTTTATATAAGCGTATTATTCCCGTCTCAATTGTTCAAATTTGTCCAACCAAATCCAACCCCTAAAAACTACACCCTATACGGCAAACTCTATGGTGCGGCCTGCGGAACGATTCGCTGGCCCCGACATTATCCACAATTAACTTTATATGAGCGTATTATTTTTGTCTTAATTTGTTCAAATTTGTGCATCCAAATCCAATCCCTAAAAACTACCCCCTATGCAGCAAACACTATGGCGGGGCCAGCGAAACGTTTGGCTGACCCCGAAATTATCCAAAGTCAACTTTATATGAGCGTATTCTTTCCGCCTTCATTTGTTCAAATTTGTGTAGCCAACTTCAACCCCTAAAAACTACCCCTTTTGCGGCAAACATTATGGCAGGGCCAGGGAAACGTTTCGCTGGCACCGATGTTGTCAAAAATCAACTCTATATGATCGTATTACTTTGTCTTAATTTTTTCAAATTTGTGCTACCAAAACCAACCTCTAAAATCTTCCCCAATACGGCAAAACATTTGGCGGGACCAGCGAAACGTTTCGCTGGCCCCGACATTATCCAAAGTCAACTTTTATGAGCGTATTCTTTCCGCCTTCATTTGTTCAAATTTGTGCAACCAACTTCAACCCCTAAAAACTACCCCTTTCGCGGGGCCAGCGAAACGTTTCGCTGGCCCCATCAAAGTGTTTGCCGCATAGGGGGTAGTTTTTAGGGGTTGGATTTGGTTGCACAAATTTGAACAAATTAAGATGAAAATAATACGCTCATATAAAGTTGATTTTGGATAATGTCGGGGCCCGCGAAACGTTTCGCTGGCCCTGCCATAGTGTTTGTCGCATAGGGGGTTGTTTTTAATGGTTTTATTTGGTTGCACAAATTTGAACAAATGAAGACCGAAATAATACGCTCATATAAAGTTAATTTTTGACAATATCCGTGCCAGCGAAACGTTTCCCTGGCCCCACGATATTGTTGGCCGCATAGAGGATAGTTTCTAGGGGTTGGTTTTGGTTGCACAAATTTGAGCAAATTAAGACAAAAATACTACGCTCATATAAAGTTGATTTTTGAAAATATCGGTGCCAGCGAAACGTTTCCCTGGCCCCGCCATAATGTTTGCCGCAAAAGGGGTTGTTTTTAGGGGCTGTATTTGGTTGCACAAATTTGAGCAAATTAAGATGAAAATAATACGCTCATATAAAATTGTTTTTGGATAATGTCGGGGCCAGCGAAACGTTTCTCTGGCCCCGCCAAAGTATTTGTTAGATAAGGGATAGTTTTTAGGGGCTGTAGTTGCTTGCACAAATTTGAACAAATGAAGACGGAAATGATACGCACATATAAAGTTGATTTTTGACAATATCGGTGCCAGCGAAACGTTTCCCTGGCCCCGCCATAATGTTTGCCGCAAAAGGGGTAGTTTTTAGAACAAATTAAGATGAAAATAAAAAGCTCATATAAAATTGATTTTGGATAATGTCGGGGCCAGCGAAACGTTTCTCTTGCCCCGCCAAAGTATTTGTTACATAAAGGGTAGTTTTTAGGGGCTGGAGTTGCTTGCACAAATTTGAACAAATGAAGACGGAAATAAAACGCACATATAAAGTTGATTTTGGATAATGTCGGGGCCAGCGAAACGTTTCTCTGGCCCCGCCATAGTGTTTGCCGCATAGGGGGTAGTTTTTAGGGGTTTTATTTGGTTGCACAAATTGGAACAAGTTAAGATGGAAATAGTACGCTCATATAAAGTTGATTTTTGACAATATCCGTGCCAGCGAAACGTTTCCCTGGTCTCGCGATATTGTTGGCCGCATAGGGGGTAGTTTTTAGGGGTTGATTTTCGTTGCACAAATTCGAACAAATTAAGACGAAAATAATACGCTCATATAAAGTTAATTTTGGATAATGTCGGGGCCAGCGAACCGTTTCGCTGGCCCCGCTAGTGTTTTTTTGAGTTATCTGGTACTTTCAGTGTTGCCCAAATTCTAATTTTGGTTGAACAAATTTGAACAAATTCTGCACTAAATATTGGGCCCAGAAAAAGTTGAATATGCGTGGGTGGGGGGGCCAGCGAAATGGTCCTAATTTTGAACAGATCCAGAATCGTCTTAACCAGTTAACTGGTAGGCTCGAAATCGACGTTATGTGCCAAAACTGGTAGAAGCAAATAATTCCGTGCTAATAATGAAAGTTCATTTCCTTAGAGTTTTTTAGGTCGCTGATGACGAATCCGGGGTCAAAATTGAAAAATTCAAAATGGCGGGTCCGATATGGTGGTCTAGAATGCAAAAATCACGTTACTTGAATGAAAGGCAGTACTGAAGAGTTGTTTAAGTCGCTGATGAATTTCATAATATATTATCAGCTGATTTGAATTTTTCAATTGGGCCCCGGATTCATCATCAGCGACCAAAAAACTACTAAGTTCTGACTTTCATTCAAATCACGTGACTTTTGCATTTTAGTTTACCATATTGGATCTGCCATATTGGGTCCGCCATTTTGAATTTCTCAATTTTGACCTTGGATTCGTCATCAGCGACCAAAAGACCTAGGGCGTATCAATTTTTATTAAAATCCATTGAGTTTTGTGGCAGTTATTCAAAGTGCGCATATATGCGTCATTACCAGTTTTGGCCTGGATGATTTCTGCGCATATATGCATCATTACCAGTTAACTGGTTAAAAGTCGCAAGTCAAGCTCAATTTAGCACAGCTTTCATTTTTTTTAATATTGATTTTTCGGTTCTAACTTCCAGGGAAATCATTTCATTCCTCAAAAGGTTTTCTACAAATCTCGTTGGTAATTTTTTATTTTAAGAAATATGTGTAAAAATTATACTATTTTTACAAACGCGAAGAGTTTTTTTTTAATCTTTCGAAAAATAAAATGAATATTTATAGGTCGACTGAGGTTAATTTTCTTCACAAAATTTGGCTTGAATCTTATTTTTTCCAGTTGTTTTTACTATGGTACAATTAAGGTTTGTATCTTCGGGCAAGAAATCCGTTCTATAGTTTGACGAATATTCTTTTTAAATTAATAATTTGTACTGAAAATCACCTTGAGTAACCTTTAATTATTATTCTATAAACGGGAAAAAACCAGATTTCAAACGTTTTCTATGGAAAACACAATCCACGAATGAAAGAACGAAATGAAAAACAATAATAAAGTCAATTTATTCAGAAACAAGCACTTTTAACAAATTGACCTTGAACGAATATTAAATATATATTTTTTAATTTTGACAAAAATCCCGTGTCATTTTCTCACAACAAAAATAATTTGTGTGGGAGCCAAATTATTAGAAAATAAATCAAACTCGAAAAAGCACCCTTTTAAAGAGCTTTTGAAACAAAACATTTGTTCAGTTCTTTCAAGAACTCCTAATTTTCAATAGTCCTACTTTTAAATTTATCTGATGATATACGGTTTTAGTCGTTCTAAAATAATGATCCAAGTATTAAAAGACGTTCATTTCTAATCCTGCAACGTTAAACGATTTTAATTTGTAACTAAATCAATTAAAACGATTCAATCTAAAATTATCGAAAAGCTTCAATTCAAAAATTCTTGTATATTTAAATAGCTTTAAAAAGCTTTCAAAAGGAGAAGAGGATGTGTGAACTGTGTGGAAAGGGTGATGCAAGAGTGGAGCACTGTTTGGAGGAGTGCGGGGAGGTGGAAAGAAGTGAGATAAGCATGGAGGCATTGTTGCATGAAAAGGGGGAAAAAAGGGCAATAGCATGGGTGAAGGTAGTGTTGAGTAATATGGTGATGAAGAGAAGGAAGGAGGAAGGTGAATGGAGACGGAAAGATTGTAAATAGGAGAGAAAGTAGATATAAGTAACATGTAAATATTGTAAATAGTAGATAAGTAGTAGGTATCAGAGCGAAAACAGAGGTTGGCAAGCGAGCCAATGCGAAAAAGTAGGGACATGCGAGCGAGGCGAAGCGAGGCGAAGCCAGGAAGGCAAGGCGATACGAGCGTGCGGCTTAGAGATAAGGAATGGATGGATGTTAGTTTTTAAGGGTTAGTTTTAAGGAAATTCTGTAAAAATGGATGTGTAAGCAAGTCAATTTTTTAAGGCCAGCAGGCTGAAAAATAAACGTTTATCTATATGAATACTTCAAATTTAAAATGTCACAACTATTAAGGCTTTAAATATTTTTGAAATTGCGATTGGCCTTTTGAAGAACATCATAGCATAAAAAACACCTTTCTTTTTGATGTTCCAAGTGCATACATTCTTTATTTTTTGACCTTATACGAAACAAAAATATTTAGAAATTTCTTCAGTAAAAATCTGATTTTTGTAGCTATTTTTTTAGTAAAGCACTCCTTTTTATTAAGAAATTACAACCAAAATAAGAAAGTCCGATTTTATAATTTTGCTTCTTTTTACTTCTTTCTACTCTAAAACAGTTATTAGATGGAAGAATTTTGTTTCTTATATACAAAAAAGTATTAAAAGAAGTTTTCAAAACTGTTTTGAAAAGCTTAAAAAAAGGTGACAGGTTCAAATGGTTCAAAATATATAATATAAACGCTATAAATTTGAAATTGGTCTACTTTTTCATTTTTAACCTGCAATTGCTCAATTTTAAAGGTTATAAATTACAATTGTGAAAAATAAGTAAAATACTTTGAATAATTTATATTTTTAACAAAAAACACTTGTATACATACTTCAATCTAAATGCAGTTGAAAACATTGAATTTAAAATGCGTTAAATTCAAGATATATTTCGAAGAGAAAACTGAAAGCAAAGGATCGGCTTTCAAAAGAAGCGACTAAAGTAAGAAAGTATTTCCACATTTCAACGTTCAAATTTAAACTTTTGACTTTTTCGCGTTGTAGCAATTTTGAATCTTAGAATTTGTTATTTTTGACCTAATCTATAGCTTATAACAAAAAGTGTGAACTGTAAGAAAAAATTGACAAGTTCCAGGAGTCAAAATTATAATTACAGAAATTTTTCTGTACTTCTAGGGATGACTGAAATATCTCGGAAAATAAGACTCCCGACTCTGTAAAACTCCCTAATAATGAAATTCCCGAGCAGCTTATAATATTACCGAATTTTAAAATTCCCGAAACAAAATTGCCGGATTATAAAATATCCGAACTAGAATATTCCAAAATTATAAAATTCCAGAATTTAAGTAATTAAAAAATTGTTTCTTAATCAATATTGTGTATTTATTAAAAATGCGATAATAAAATATTTTTATCAAAGAAGTTTTTGTTTATTATTTATTGTTTTTTTTTAATTCATGTATGAATTTGAAACAAATATAATCTAGAAAAATTGTATAAACCAATTAATGCAAAAACACGTGCGACTCAAACGGAACAAAACTTTCTCCCTAAATTTCCTTTGAACCTAATAAAATTTTGCAAACAAACATTGCAGGATTCAAATCAGCACTGATTTCTTTTGAAGTTTCTTTTTAATTTTTTTAAGATCAACAATTTTCGGAGAACATTTTTTGTAATTAAAAAAAAATATATACTATTTACATTTTCAATCAACAATTTTTTAGCTAGAAATATATTTATTTCAATGATTGTTCTTTTAAATGTAAATAATAATTTTTAAACACTTTGAACATTAAAAAATTTTTTTTTGTGCAAATATTTGATTATTTCAATAAAAAAAATATCTAATAAAGAAAATTTTTTTCAGCACTGGTTTATCTCGAACTTTATTCTCAGTTTTTTTTAAATTAAAAATTCGATTTTCGAGAAGACGTTCATAAAAATTTTTAAAAACACTATGTAAAAAAATCTGTCTCAAGCTTCAAATCTGCAAAAATTCTTCATATATTTTTAAATGCACTCAAACTTCGGTTCAGTGTAGTAATGAAACTTAAACTTCAAAGTACAAAAAAATATCATTTAAAAAGCATATACATATATCACTCATAGAAAAACATGAACGTATTAGAAATTATAATACAAATATAAACATGATTATCTTTTGTAGAGTATTACTCTCAAAATTCAGTTGATTTATTACCATCATATCAGTGCTTCTGTCATTATTAATTTTCAATTATTTTTTCCAAATAATGATGCATTTTCGGTGTACATAGACATTGCGCTATTTACTATTATATTCTGAAGTGCGGTGTTTATGAAGAGAAAGAGATACATGTCCAACTTTTCTAACCTTAAAAAAGCTTTCAACTGTTTTACCGCCATATTTGACGACAAGCGAGAAAAACAGCGCTCGGCTTCGTAGTACGGTGAGGGCAGCACCTCGATATGGCAGAAAATGTGATGTCCTATATATATGGTTCCCCCACTCTAACACCCCGTACCGCATCTACGTTTATAATATCTTTGCTATCATACGGTGCCAGGGCCGTCTTTAGGGTTGCGTCATCGGCGATGCAGAAGTTTGTGCATTTTGTAGCGTTTTGTGGGGGCCCCGGGCCGCGGCGCAAGGTTCAAATGATTTTTTAATAAAATATCGAGCGCGAAGCGCGAGTGTCTAGATAAGAATGTGTTCCCCAAGGTCGATAGAACCTTAAGTAAATAAAGTTCATTTTCATTCAAAAATAAAAACAAATTTAACAATCACTTCATATGTAGAGGTTTTGATAATTTTATAATATTTGCAAATAAACTTTTTCTTTTCATCGAAGTCGAACACGAAGTTTAAAAATCTAGAGGAACCGAGCGTAAAGCGCGATGTAAATTCTTCCGAGCGCGGAGCGTGAGATTCGACAGTCACGCTCACTAGGCGCGCTCAAACTTGCGAACGAAGCGATACGCTTGCGAAGCGCGCGATGAGAATGTGCTTTCATTTCTGGAAACTTAATTTATTAATAATCGTGTCAAGTAATCCCAAAAACTGTAGGTTTCAACAGAATCAGTTCATATATAATTAGTTAGTTCACAACATAAAAAGATTAAACAATTATTTTCATTGGAACATTCAAATAATGTTTACATTATATATATTTTCTTTCATTTGAAAATGCATTTCTATACATTCAGTTTATTATAGACCTTTAAAGCTAATTCCAGAAAAAATCAAAATATATGTACATATTAATTAATTATTTCACAACATAAAAAGCAATAAATAGTTATTTTAATTGAAACATTCGAATAATTTTTACTTTACATTTTCCTGCATAATTTAATTAATAGTAACTTTTTAAACTAATTTCATAGAAAAGAAAAATATATGTACATATAATATTGGAAGCAGAATTCAGATACTTATTCCACAATATCACAATAGTTCAAAATAAAAAGCATTAAACTATAACTTTCATTAAAATATTCCAATAATTTTTACTTTACATTATTGCAAATTTTTACTTTCATTTCTAAAAATTTCATGCATTGATAATCTTTTATACTAATTCCAGAAAAAATAAAACATATTCACATATAGTTTTGAAAAATTAAATTCAGATACTCATTTTACAGAATTAGGCACATTTGAAAAATTATGTAATTACAATTAGGGTATTTTAAATATCAATACATTTTTATTATAAAAATTATATCCAATGTTCAATTATATAACCTTAAATTAAATTAACAATTTATGTTACTTGATCTAAAAAAAGCTGAATTTTTACCTCTATTCAATTTAATATACCGAGAAAAATTATCAGCTAATAATTAATTAATCATTTCACAATATAAGAAGCTTCAAGCTTTAATATTTATTGAAACATACAAATAATTTCTAGTTTTTTTTTTAATTGTAACTTTCATTTAGAAAAACTTGATTTATTATTGACCTTTCAAAGTAATTCCGGAAAATTTAAGTTTTAATAGAATCAGTTAATAATTAATTAATCATCTCACAAAATAAAATGCATCGATAAATTATTTTCATTGAAACATTGAAATAATTTTCACTTTATATATTTTTTTTAATTGAAATTTCACTTCTGAAATCTTGAATCATTAATAACTTTTCATAGTGATTTTCTAAAAAATTAAAACATAATATTGATATATAATTTTGAAGGACTTTCATGTTGGTGGCGGAAGTGAGAACGTGGTTAGTGTCAAGTGGTGAGAGGATTTACAGAATTTGTGTGGTAGGTGTGAGTGGAGTGTGAGGGTGGAAGCCGAGGAGGTGAGTAGGGTTGTGTGGGGTGAATTGGGGAGAGAAAAAGTAATCTTGAGCGTAGGGGTGAGGTGGGATTTAAGTAAATTGGGAAAGTGAGGTTAGGTTAGCAACGAATCGGGGGAATTTTTGGTCAAGAGTATTGGGCCTTCGAGGGTCAAGTGTGGTGCTCGAAAATTTGTGGGGGTGTTAAGTGAGAGAAAGGGGTGTCTGCAAGGGCTGTGAGGAATTGAAAAAAAGGAAAAAAGGGAAATATAGGGAGAATTTGGCGGCAATAGAGACAGCATTCTGCAGAGACATCTGGCGGTTGAGAAGGGTACTGCATGGAGTGGTCCCAGTTACCGGCGGCAGAGCGGGAGGTGGGTAGTGAGTGTACGGGTAGTGAAGTTGACGGGGAGGAAATTTTCCACGTGCCACGACGGCCAACAGCCCGTGGCTCGGTGTCTAGTGGCGCGTCAGGGAGAGAGAGAGAGAGTGGGACGGTGAGAACGAAGGAAGAGAGAAGGTGAGGGAGAGAACTTCGAGCGCAAGTGACAGGGAGGATCTCTTGAAGAGGAAAAGAGACAGCCAAGAGAGCCCGGACAAAAGCGTGGTAGAGAGCCCGTTTAAAAAAAGCGGGAGAACTAGGAGGACCCCCCCCCCCCCCCGCAAAATGGAGGGGAATGTGGAGAAGGAGGCGCTCGGTATGCTGATAGGCGTGATCAGGGGGTTGAGGGAGGAATCAAGAATTAGAGATTAGAAATGGGAAAAGGAGATGAAAGAGATGAGGGAGAGAGTAGAGGGCTTAGAGAGGGAAAGGAAAGAAAAAGATGCTAAAATGAAGCAGATGGAAGAGGAAAATAGGGTGCGAGATTAAAGGTATTTGGGAGAGGGTAGAAAAGATGATAGAAGAGAAAGTAGGAGAGCCTAGGAGTGAGAATGAAGAGAGGGCAGATAGGGAAAGGTTAAGGGCAATGGAGCTGAGAATAGAGAGAAAAGAGAAGGCAGACAGGAGGAATAATATTGTGGTAAAAGGGTTGAAGCTAAAGAGCGGGGAAGGAAGAGAGGGCGTGGAAGCACTGCTACAGAGCATAGGGTGGGTTAAAGGCAGGGTAGGGAAAGTTAAGTTGGAGGGGAGAAAAGACAAGGAAGTGGCGGTTGTGGAGATGGAGAGCTGGGAAGAAAAGTTGGGGGTAATGCGAAATAAAAATAGGATAAAGGATAAGGCAGTTTTCATCGATCACGATTTAACGAGAAAGGAAAGGGATGTGCAGAGAATGCTGAACGACAGGGCTAGAAGGGAGAAGAGTGAAGGGATATCGGCGAAGGTAGGATATCGGAAAATAAAAATAGACGAGAAAATGTGGGTGTGGGATGAGGAGAAAGATGTGTTGAAGGAAGTGCAGGGGAATTTGTTTCGTAGGCAGTAGGGGGGTGAAAAGATGAAAAGGAAGGTGAAGAGGAAGTACCAGAAGTGGAAAGAGGGTAATGCGAGGAGGGAGGAGTACGTAGAAATGAGGAAGGGGTTTAGAGTGATGTGTAAGAAGAAAGAACAGGAAATGGAGAAAGAGCTGGAAGAGGAGTTAGCAAATTTTAAGACAGAGGGGGACGTCTGGAAGATAATAGATAGGTTTAGGAAGCGGAGGGTGGGGGGGGGGGGGTCAGCGAGAAGATAGGAAGTGAGGAATGGATGGAATTTTTTAAAGAATCATTCCAGGGCTTAGATTCAGGGAAGACGGACGGGGGAAGTAGAAGAACGGGGGAGGCAGAGATGGAGGAGTTGAATGACGAAGAGATAGAGGAGCAGATAGGGAAGTTGAAAAGGTCAAAAGCAGCAGGGTTGGATGGGGTGGAGAACGAAGCATGCCTGTTTAGTACGCAAGAGGTTAGGGAGAGGCTGAAGGAGGTAGTGAAGAAAGTATGGAGGGGCGAGGGATTCCCAGGAGGGTGGAAAGAAGGGTTAATAGTGCCACTGTATGAGAAAGGAGATAGAGATAGGCAGGAAAATTATAGAGGGATCACGCTAATGAATATGGCGTATAAAGTATATGCGATGGTGGTGGCAGAGAGACTGCGGAAGGATTTCGAGGGGAAAGGAATATTGCCGGAGACGCAGGCGTGATTTGGGGCGGGTAGGAGTACTATCGGCAATATCTACGTTCTGCAGCACGTGGTGGATAGAGAATTAGCGAAGAAGGGGAAGAGAGTGTACGCGTTTTTTGTGGATCTCAAAGGCGCGTTTCCGTCGGTGGATAGGGGGAGGTTGTGGCAGGCGATGGAGAATAGGGGAGTAGAAAAAGGCCTAATTGAGAGGGCAAGGGAGATATATGAAGAGACCAAAGACAAGGTAAGAGGAGGGGAGGGGATTTCGGAGGGATTCTGGATGGATAGGGGGTTGAGGCAAGGGTGTCCACTCAGCCCAACGCTTTTTGGCGATTTTAATTGCGGATATGGAAAGTAAGCTGGAGGCTGGGGTGGTAGGAGGAGTCAGGATAGGAGGGGTTAGAATTTGGTCACTAGCGTATGCAGATGACATAGTGTTGCTGGCAAATAGCGAGGAGGCCTTAAAGGAGATGATGAAGAGGTTGAGAAGATACCTGGATAAAAAGGGGTTAGAGTTGAATGCGGAAAAGTCCAAGGTTATGGTGTTCAGAAAAGGAGGGGAAAGGGATAAGGGATAAGGGATGAGAGTGGAAGTGGAAGGGAAAGGAGGTGCAGGAGGTGAAAGAGTTTGTGTACTTGGGCTTCGTGTTTCGTAGGAATGGGGGAGTGGATGGTCACATAATAGAGAGAATGAGGAGAGCAAATGTGGTGATGAGGCTGGTGTGGGGGTTGGGAAAGAAGCTATTCGCAGATGATTTTGGACGGAGAATGAAGCTGTTTGATTCACTAGTGATGAGTGTGCTATTGTATGGAGTGGAGGTGTGGGGGTGGAAGGAAAGTGAAGAGGTAAATAGAACGCAGGAGAGGTATGTAAAGTGGACCCTGGGGTTGGCAAGGAACACACCTAAGTATATTGTCAGGAGGGAGACGGGAGAACGAGTGTAGGGATTCTAGTAGGGAGCAGGGCGTGTAAATATGAGGAGAAATTTTTGGAAGAGGGGGGAAGTAGGCTTGTTAGGGAGTGTTGTTGGGAGAAGGAGAACAGGAGAGGGGGTGGGAAGATGAAGGCTGAAAGGGAAAGGTATTTTAGAAGGAATGGACTGCAAATGGATGAAGTGAGAAGGATGCACGAGGAAGGAAGGTAGGTTTATGACTTGGTTAAGCAAAATGGCATGGAGAGAGAGAAGACAGAGGGGGAAGAGAGAATAAGAGAGTCAAGGTTCAACGGGAACTATGTGTGGATTATGCCAAGGACAAGAGCGCAATATTTATGTGTGAAAGGAGAGAAAGGAAGTCAGGAACTTATAGCGAGGATGAGGTGTGGGTGTATGGAGGGTTTCAATAGGTTCTGGCTTCCTCGGCAGAAGAGGATATGTGAACTGTGTGAAAAGGGGGATGCAAGAGTGGAGCACTGGTTGGAGGAGTGCGTGGAGGTGGAAAGAAGTGAGATAAGCATGAAGGCACTGTTGCATGAAAAGGGGGAAAAAAGGGCAGTAGCATGGGTGAAGGGAGTGTTGGGTAAGATGGAGATGAAGAGAAGGAAGGAGGAAGAGGAATGGAGACGGAAAGATTATAAATAGGAGAGAAAGTAGATATAAGTAACATGTAAATATTGTAAATAGTAGATAAGTAGTAGGTATTAGAGCGAAAACAGAGGTTGACAAGCGAGGCAATGCGAAAAAGTAGGGACATGCGTGCGAGGCGAGGCGAAGCGAGGAAGGCAAGGCGATAAAAGCGTGCGACTTAGAGATAAGGAATGGATGGATGTTAGTCTTTAAGGGTTAGTTTTAAGAAAATTCTGTAAAAATGGAAGTGTAAGCAAGTCAATTTTTTAAGGCCAGCAGGCTGAAAAATAAACGTTTATCTATCTATCTATCTATATAATTTTGAAAACTTAATTTTGATACACATTCGAGCATTAATATTTCATTTTCATTTTCACATTGAAATAATTTTTACTTTACATTTTTTTAAATTTTCACTTTAATTGATGAAAATATGATTTATTAGTAACCTTTAATAGTAATTTGAGAAAAAATTAAAACATACTTACATATAATTTCGAAAATTGAATTGAGATAATCGTTTCACAACATCACAAACATTGCCAGAAATGACATAATTGGAATATAGGTACTTTAAATGTAAATAAACTTTTAATATAAAAATTGTATCCAATATTCAATTACATAACCCTAAAGTAAATAATTAATTTGTGTACCTAATGTGAAAAAATTAAAATTCAATCTTTATGTAGTTTAATATTGTAAAAACAATTAATGAGCTAATAGTTAATCAATCTGTTCAAACAATTAGAAGCATTAAGCCATAACTTTCATTAAAACATTCAAACAATTCTACTCTACATTTTTTTTTAATTTTAACTTTTATTTCTAAAAATTTGATGATTCGTGACCTTTCAAACTACTTTCAGAAAATATAAGTTCTAATAGAATCAGTTCCCTGTTCACGAAACTGCACACGAACCTGTACAGGTAATCTTGGCGATTCCTGTGCAGAAATTTGGCGAAGGTAACTCTACATGATCCTGCAAAGGAACCTGTATACAAGCTAACCTTTGTATGCTCCTATACGGGTTCCTTTACAGAGTCAATTGAGGTGTGGCTTCATGTACAGGAACATGTTCAGGATCCTGTACATGAACCTGCATAGGAACTAATCCGCGAGGGTTTCATCAGTTTTCGTAATTGCTTCCTGTAAAGGACCCTATACGTGTTTCTGTACAGGATCCTTCCGAAGGTTCCTTTGACGGCTTCCTTTGAAGGATCCTATATACGTTTCTGTACAGGCACCTGTACAGGATCATTCCAAGGAACCGTCAAGATTACCTGTACAGGTTCGTGTGCAGGTTCATGTACAGGGACATGTAGAGGATCCTTTGAGGCTCCTGTACAGGAATTTTCAGCTGGGTTAATAATCAATTAATCAGTTCATAACATAAAAAGCATTACACAATTATTTTCATTAAAATAATCAAATAATTTTTGCATTATATTCTCCTTTTAATTTAAAATTGCATTTCTATACTTTTAATTTAAATATCAATAGCCTATTAAACTCATTAAACAAAAATTAAAATATATGTACACATAATTTTGAAAAATGAATTCAGTTATAGTAATTTCACAACGTCACAGACGTTTAGAAAGATTATATAATTGCAATAGAGGTATTTAGTTGAAACATAAACTTTTATTGTAAAAATAATAGCCCATATTCAATTATATAACCTTAAATTCAAACATTTGAATAATAACCATGAAAGTGAATGATCAATTTATGTTTCTGAATTTGAAACAATTTAAATTCAATCTTTATGTAATTCAATATTGTGGTTAAAATCAATCAGCTAATAATTAATTAAACAGTATACAACATAAAAGCCCTCAAACAATTATTTCCGTCGAAACAATCGAATCCTATCTTTGAAAGGCGGTTATGTTTACTTCACATATTTTTTTTAATTTGAGCTGTCATTTCTGAATAGTTTAATTTATTAATAAACTTTGTAAAAATTCAATTAACAATACTGACAATCATTTACAAAAATTATATAATTATAATGGAAGTATTAACAAAAAATTTATCATAAAAATTATAGACAAGATTCAATTACATAACCTAAAAGTGAATAATAAATTTATATTACCTAATTACAATCAATCAAAATTCAATCTTTATGTAATTCAATATTGTGAAAAAAATTAATCAGCAAATAAATAATTAATCAATTAAGATCATGAAATGTATGAAATAATTATTTTCATTGAAACATTCAAATAATTTTTACTTTATATTGTTATGAAAATTTGAATTATTAATAATCTTTCAACCTAATTTAAGGAAAAATGAAATCACATGTACATATAATTTTGAAAATTGAATTCAGGTACTCATTTCTCAACCTCAGAAACAATTTGACATTTATGTAACTGAAATAAGGCTATTTCAAATACAAATAATAGCCTGCAATATTCAATTACATAATCTCAAAGTAAATAATCAATTGATGTTACTTAATTCAAGAATTTTAAACTTCAATCGTTATGTAATTTTATATTATGAACAAAATTAATCAGCTAATACTTAACTAACCAGTTCACAACATAAAAAGCATAAAAAATTATATTAATTTTGAATAATGAACAACCTTAACATCAAAATTAATCAAATCACTCTCATGTTGGAATGACAATACAAGTATAGAATGACGTCGACATTCAGCTTGTAAGAGTTTTGAAGAAAATCTTCTCGTGTCTCTGTAGCTTAATTGGTTAAAGCATCAGACCGGAAATCTGAAAGATCTGGTGTTCAAATCCCAGTGGAGGTAGAGAGATTTTTTTCAAAAACTAAAAAAATTAATTATCAATATTAAATGAATATTGATTTTAGACCAAGTAGACAAAAAAAACATCATAGGAAAAAAACATAAAAAATTATTTTCATTGAAACTTTAAAATAATTTTCACTTTATAAATTTATTTTTGAAATTTTGACTTTTCTTTTATTAAATCTAATTTCTTAATAATCTTTCAACTAATTCCAGAAAATGTAATTTCAAACAGAATCAGTTGATATTGGATAAATGAAAAGCATTAAACAATTATTCTGATTGAAATATTCAAATAATTTTTACATTGTATATATTTTTTTCGTTTAAAATTGCATTTAATTTATTAATGACCTTCAAAACTAATGCCAGAGAAAATTAAAATATATTTACATATTGATTAATCATTTAACAACATAAAAAGCAATAAACAGTTATTTTCATTGAAACATTCGAATAATTGTTACTTTTTTTTTAAATTTAAATTAATAATAATTTTTTAACTAATTCCATAGAAAAGTAAAATATATGTACATATAATATTGGAAAGCATAATTGAGGTAATTATTTCACAACATCACAAAAATTTACAAAAATTATACAATTGGAATAGAGGTACTTTGGACGTAAATAATCTTTTATCATAAAAATGATAGCTTATATTTAATTACATAGCCTTGAAGTAAATAAACACTTTATGTACCAAAGATATAATATCTTTAATAACAACTAACATTGAAAGCAATAGTAAAAATGAATAAATCGAAAGAATTATCGGCGTTCGGTAAAATGAGATATCCACTTTTCCACTTTTGTTGGTTTTAATTTTAATAAATAGAGGTCACCATATGACTTAGGAAGTGATGGCTAAGAAAACTTCCTCCGTAAAACTACAACGGCGGTTATGAGTTTTCATCTATAGGAGAATATATATAGGAAGGAGGATTATTATGCATAATAAATAAAGAATTTAATTTAGGTTAATTGTTGGTGACTTTGCTAATATATTTAAAATGTATTTCACTAATTTTTTGTGACCTCTATATAAAATTAAAATCAACAGAAGTATAAAAGTAGATTTCTTATTTTATCGATCACCGATAATAGGGAGATTTTGCAAAGCGTTCCGTAGCTTGTGGTAAACACTGAAGTCACGTGTTGACGTTACTGCGCATGCTCTGCGAGTTTCTTGTAGTAAACGCTAAACTTGTGGTAAACGCTAAAGTCATGTGTTGAAGTTACTGCGCATGCTCTGCGAGTTTAGCGTTACTATTTCCGCTATCCGACGCTCGTTAGCGTATGATTTACTACAAAATAGCGACCATCATGATCTGGACCAACGGAGGTTACCTGTTTTTATATGAAGGAAAATGAAGATTTTTTCTCTATTATTGCATAAAAGGTGATAAAAGTACCCGTTTTATGGACATAAATGAGAGTCAGTATGTGTTAATTTTTTAGAAGTTGTTTGAAACAACGTCAAATGTTAATTTTTCCGGAAAATATCAATAAATTCGGAAATAACCAATTTTTTATTGTTCTTAGGCTCATTTTGAAGATTATTTTCTGCAAGTCTGTTAGAATACTGTTCTACTAATTTGTTTTAATTCAGTTATGAAAACCTGACTTCATATCAATATTGATAAGTTCTTTATATTAAGCTTAGGTTTTGATTGCATTGAAGGAAAAATTCTAGAAATATCTTATTAAGTCACTAAAATAATTAAGAAAAATATCCATAAAACTAGTGCAAAGAGATTAAAAAATATTAATTGCTTTCCGATTTATTAACATTTTTCGGAAACATTATAATTTGAATTTTTTAAATAACTTCTAAAGAAATTAATACATTGCTTTCAATTTAAGACCATTAGACGTGTAATTTCATCAGGTTTCGTGTAGTAATTGGAAGTGAATTTAGAGTTGAATATTTTTGAAACTAGAGTGCTTTTATAAAGTATTGAAAAAGATAGGTCTAGAAACTTTTGCATGGTATTTACATTCTCTTATAAACTATCCAATGTAGGTATATGCTATTTCTGTATGTATGTATGTATGTATGTATGTTTTTATGTATGTATATTTAATCTCTCCCTTTTACGGGTTTGAGGGCCTCCGCTCCCTGTACATATATTTACATTTCATTCTTAGTCTAACTTGACCGTTACTTATATTATAATGCTTCGCCTTACATAATAACAAAAATCTTAATACTATTCTTCTTAAACTTCTAAAAATGAGCGATCTTCCAGGGCTTCCGTTTTCTCTTACCATCAAATGGATTTTCACCGATTTAAAATTTAAAAATTTTTACTAACTACTTTCCTTTAAACAGGATTACCCGTTTGGCTCTGCCCTGTTCCCTTTCTTTCTCTTATTTCTTCCAGTTTTTTCATCCAAGTCACTCCCTGTCCATGACCGTCTAAAATCCATCTTACACACTCATCCACACTCAACTGTCCATCTTCCTCTCCTGTACACCTCTCTAACACATGTGCCCATGACTTTACTTCGTATCCACATACTCTGCACAGATTGTCCTTTTCATCCATCCAATATCTACAAGCTCTCACTCCTTCCCCCATTCTAAACCGTATCACTCTATTCCATTTGTCTTCCTTTTTCATCCTTTGCAAATATTCTGTTTCCGTCAACCCTTTGACCATCATATACCATCTATTGTACCTCAAATCCATAATCTTTCTCCATCTCTCTTCTCCTTGTCTTACTCATAGCTCTAATTCTATGTTCTGGCAATCCAAAACCCCTCCTTGTATATCACAAACCCTCCTCATTTTTTTCTTTTCTTCCTCCCATTTCGAATTTCTCAAATTTACCCTTGTCTCCTTGTTCCGAACTTCGTCCAAGCATACTTGTGCTATTCTGCTTCCCTCTCCCCTTTTCAGCTTCTGTTCAAACCTCCAGGCTCTCTTAATTTGTCTCGTTACCATTTACTCCCTTCCTAGTTCTTCCCTCAACATGTATCCTGGGCAACTCCAACTAACCCCCATTACCCATCTCAGAAATCTCTCATGCATGCTTTCCACTTTCCTATGTTCCTTCCATCCCCAGACTTCCAACTCATAACACAATACCGCCCATACCAACGCATCAAACAACCAGACCCTCAATCTCCAATCTTCATTGAACCTTCTCTTTCCTATACCCCATACTTGGCCCATTACTCTACTCGCACTTTCGATTCTTTTCCTCACCTGCAAATCGTTTCCCCCTCCTGACTCAAACCAAAATCTAGGTAACAGAACTCCTCCACACTTTCCTCTGTTTGTCCATTTATCTTCCAAACGTAACCTATTTTGGTCTTTCTACTTCTGAAGCACATCACCTTGGTCATCCCTACGTTCACCGTCAGTTCTTTGGCTCCCACATACTCTTCGAAAATTCTTATCATTAGGTTCATCCCCTTCTCATCGTCTGCTGATAGAACTACGTCGTCAGCGTATGCTAGGGAGTACAGTTTGCTATTACCCAGAATCGTCTCCCCTTTCCCTTTCTCCTTTAACTTCTCCTCTGAGTCTGCCAGCAGCATGTTAAATAGTAGCGGACTCAATGGGCATCCTTGCCTAAGACCTCTTTCTGTCCAGAAAACCTCCCCTCCCCCCCCCCCTCCTATCTTCACCCTAATCCTGGTTTCAGTAAAAAT
>CAKNXH010000744.1:0-34075 GCA_932178445.1 Andricus quercusramuli | reverse complement strand
AATTTCCCTTTTTTACTCCCTAAGTTTCTGTTAATCAAGTAGTTGAGTACGTAAATGTTATCTATTGTCCCCATCCCTTTTCTAAATCCCGTCTGATTATGTGGCATACTTTGTTCCTCTTCTATCTGGCTCTCCAACCTTTTTCTCAGAATTTCCGCGTGTATTTTATAACCAACTGGCATGAGGGTGATCTATCTGTACTCTTCTACCTCCTTACCTTCCTCTTTCTTGAAAAGCGGTACCACCAGCCCTGTCATCCAGTCTTCCGGCCACCCTTCCCCTTTCCAGATCTTGTTGCAGATCTTCCACATCCCTTCCCTAATCCCTTCTCCTCCATACTTTATCGCTTCGTTCTCCATACCATCCTACCCTGTAGCCTTGTTTCTTTTCAGTCGATCTATCGCCTCATTTACTTCTTCTCTTGTTATTTCGTTCGCTTCCTCCATTTCTCCCTGGACTATCATTCTATTTTCCCCTTCGGTCCTATTTTGTTCTCCCCCTAGCAGACCCCTGAAATAATCCGTCCATTTGTCCATTTCTATTTCTTCATTCACGCCCTTCCTTCCTCCTCTTTCCCTGTTTATCACATCCCAGATCCTAGCTTGTTTGATTGCTTTTTCTACTTCTTCCTTGTATTTCACCTTTCCTTTTTGCTTTTTCCCTTCCAGCATCCTCTCATGTTGTCTTTTTCTCCTGTTGTACTCCGCCTTCTTCATTTCTCCTTTCCTCCATTTTCTTACAGACTTTTTCATTCTCGACTTACTCTCCCTGCATTCCTCGTCCCACCAGCCTCTCTTTCCCTCTTCTCTTCCTTCTTTCGTACCTATCTCATCCCTTACCTTCTTAATCGACCCTTTCAACCTTTCAATCAACAAGTCTACTTCCTCCTCCTTTTCATGTCCAACGTTCTCCTCTTCCATTTTTTGTTCAAACACTTTTAATTTATCTACCCCCCAGTCTCCCATTTTCGTGTTCCTCTCCCCCCCCCCCCTCTTTTCTTTCTCCCTCTGCCGTGCTTATGGACGCCACCTTTCAGTGTAGCTATTACTGGGAAGTGCTCGGACCCTATCTCATTCCCCACATTCATACTGCCCATCATATTCCTCACTCTTTCTTCCGCCAGGATGTAGTCTATTACTGTTTCTCCCTTACCTATAAATGTAATCTCTCCTCTCCAATCTTCTTTCATGTTGCCATTACATATGAACCATCCGGTTTCTCCTATTACATCTAATAACCTCCTCCCCTCCCGGTCTATCTCCCTATGCTTGGAGCTCCTTATATAGGCCTCCTTTTCTTCATCCCTAGTCCCTCCCCCTTGCTCGCCAGTCCAGGAATTCAACTTACCTTCTATTAAAACCAATTCTTCCAGTTCTTTTCTCACCCCTGAGACCATGCCGCCCATCCCTCTACCTTTAACGTGTTCCTTTATTGCTTCTTGCATTGTCCACACATACCCTTTAGGTAACATCTTTTTCATCCCCTTCCAATCCTTCTCATCCAGCCAGGTTTCACTCATCATAATCACATCCCACTTTTCTAACTCCCGCTAGAAACTTGCATTCTTGTTCTTCAAGCCCAGCACATTCCAGACAGATATTTTCACGTTTTTCTCCCCCCTTCCCTCCCCTTTTCTCCTCACTTTTCTTCCGCCTTGCTTTTTGGAAACCCCTCTGTTTGCTCTCTAACCTCTTTTGCAAATTCCTTTCTTTTGCCTTTCACAACTCTTTTTCCCTTTTTCCCTTCTTCCTTATTTCTTCTACTTCCTCGTCCCAGGACCACTCCTCCCCATTTATCCATAATCTGTCTCTCCCTATCCATACCATGCACCCCTTTTTCCTCTCTACCCATGCTCTCTGTTCTATCTGCCATCTCCTTTTCCTCTCCCTCCATGTCAAATCCTCTTCAATTCTCTCCCTTCTTCCTTTCAATAATTCTTTGTTCTCCATAATTTTCTTTTTCTCCTCCTCACTCCCTACTTTTACTATAAACATTCCTTCCTTTCCTCCCTTCGTCATTCCTATTCTCTTACTCCTTCTACCCTTACCTGAATTCCAATATCTCTCAGCAGATTTTTGATTTCCATTTCCACTGTTTCACTCTCTATTTTCAATCCCTTGACTACTATGTTATTTTTTCTCTTCGCCCTTTCTTCTCCTTCCAATCGTCTTTCAATCTCACTCAGTTTCTTCTTCTATCTTGCATTCTCATTTTGCACTTCATCACTCCCTTCTACTTTTCTCGCACTCTCTGTTTCCTTCCCCATATGCTCATTCCTAATTTCTGATTTGCTTACCCGATCTTCTAACTGTTTTATCTCCCTATTTCTCTGTTCGTCAATCTCTCTCTGTCTATTCTCTATGCTCTCTAGTTTACCCCATACCTTGTCTTTCTCCTCTTTCCAGAGTTTATCCCACTTTTCTCTTACTTTTCTCACTTCCCCCCTAAAGTCTTTCCCCTGAATATTCATATCATCCAGTCTCTTCCTTGTTTCCTCTTTAAACCCTTTTATGAGGGCTTCTAGCTTCTAAAACATCCCCCCATCCCGTCTATCTCTATCTGGTGTTTTTCGTTTAATCTTAACTTTTTTGTTATCCTTGTCCACTTCAAAATCATCTCCCCATTCCTCTCTTTTTCTTTTAACTTCCTCTTCACTGCTAGTCGCGTTCACCTTTTTTTGCCATTCATCCAGACTCATAATTGTGCCAGCGCTACCTAGCCTGTTGAGGCGCTGTAAGTTTGAAGGTCTCCCGAGTTTCTGGTCGGTGTCTCAAACGTCTCCTCATCGCTACTGTCAATTTCTCCCTTCTCCCCACTAACCGTGCTCTCAACATCGTCAGCTCTTGCTTTGTAACAATTGGTGATTGCTCTTTGGTGATTACTTTGCCTGCTAGAGGCAGCACCTCCTGGACGACGAAAATAGCCTGAATCGTTTGAATGTAAAATCCTAAATGGTTCTATGATTATGAAGATTTAATAATTAAATTATTAAATAAATCGAATTTGGGTTTTAAAATGAATAAAAAGGAGAGAGACTAGGTATTATAAAAGCGAACCGACTATGTAGCTTAAGGAATTTCGAAGCTCTTATATTGACTTGATTTAATATTTTGTACGTGTTTTTAAGGAATCTTTTTTATTTCAGGTTTGTTTTAAGTTATATTGAGTGTAAAATGGAAATGAGAGAACGTGGTTTATCTTCAATTTCAAGAGGCAGTTAATTTAAAGGGGTTGGTTATGATGATGAAATATAACTTCAAGTTCTTGTTTGGAATGATTGAATGAATAAAGGTAATACTGTTTAATAACTAGTTTAAGCCAGAATTTGAACCATAAACTATGTATATGAGAAACGCAAAAAGCCAACGAATTTATGTTAGAATAATTTATTTGACAAATTGTTAGTGAAGCATGAAATAAGATTTCGTCGCATGTTACGAAAACGTGCCTGAAGATATTTACTTGGGATGTAAAATGGATCGAGCTTGCATCATCATTTGACGTGAGAATTAGGTCATTTTTGGTTAGTATGGGGATACAAATTCAGATTATGATTGGCTGAGTGCATGTGAGTGATTGGGAGTAGGATTGCGCGAGAGAGGAGTGGATCGCTGCGCGATCTTGGAGCCCGCGGACACCATCGATTTCAGAGATCAGATTTTGACTGACTCGCGACGGTTAAACTTTGTCCGAATTCTCTCTAATAATTGGGGACTTGTAATATTTTCCTGATCGAGGAAGAATAAATTTATAAAGTACAAGGAAAGGTAATCCGTTTCTTTAATTATTAACCCTGATTTCTAAAACTTATTTTTGATTCAAATTTATTCTCATTTTTAAATTAATAAAAAATGAAATAGAACAAGAGCATCAACGTTGGTTTTGTCGAAGTCGGAGAATGCGACGTAGGAATTCATTGCTTCGTTGTGGAAAAAGAACCTGAGTTCTAATAGATTTGATTTTCGTGCCAAAATATTCCCGGGACGTTACAGGACAATTTTTCTGGTGTCAGAAGTGGGATTCCACAAACGCGTCGCGGTGAAATCCAAAAAACCAAAAACGGATACAGTGATCTTGTGTAAAGTGCTGTTGAAAATTCCTGTTGTTTTTGTTTGAAAAACTCTTGTCAGAAAATTTAAAAAAAAAAATGATAAACGAACTAAGTGAAAAGAAAAGCATCGTGGCAATTCCAATTGAAAAATAAATAAATAAATTTTGTGTGGCTTCAGTTTTATGAACGCATTTGATTGGAAATTCTTTATTTAAAGATTTAGTTAGATTTTTTAAAAATTATTTGAGTGAATAATATAAATTTGAGAAAATTGAAAGTAATTAATTAAAATTAAAATTTATTTTATCAAAATAAAGTAAAAAAATTAAATAAGAATAAAGTTAATTTATCATTTAAATTGAAAATTAAAGGTATTTTGAATTGAGAAAGATAGTTTAATTGAATTTAAATTTTCAAAAGAGAACATTTTTCTGAGCTTCTGACTAAAATAAAATTTAGTCCAGTTGGTACCGACATTTTTTTATATAGATTCAAGAGGACATCGAGGGATTTCCGGGTGGAAATTGAACGTAACCCGGAGGAAGAAGACTAAGGATTTCTTTGGAACTTCCGTATCAATTGAAGCCAGCGTGGGAATCTGGGTGGAAATCGAACGTAGCCCAGAGGAAGATTTGAGGATGCAACTGTGAAAGAAGGATGTCAAGGACGGAAAAACAAGCCGCGAACACCCCATCCAAGGTTTTTGCCGTGGGTTTTCAACCAGAAGGCTAGCGACATCGTTAATTTGTCAGGGGTTTGCAGACGGTGGTTGCTGAGACCACGGTACAAAATCTAAACGAATAATTTCCTTTCAACTACCGCAGGCTATAAGGACCAGAAGTCAAGATTCAGGATCATCCTAAGTGCAGGAAGAAAAATGGATGAGCTGTTTTCCGAAGAGGCTAGCACGCGAAATAAGTTACAAATAAAAGAAACAGTGCATATATGTGTGTTAAAGTGTGTTTGATTTCTTTATTGTGTAGTTTTGAGCAGTATCGAAAATAAAATTAAAGAAAAAGGTGAGTCGGTTCGCTAATTTAGTTTAATTGTATACCAGTCTCTCTCTCTCTCTCTCTGATTTTTGCGCACATATTCTGTTTAAATTTTCTTTAGGTGATACGTGGGTTCGCTGCATTCGAGAAAATAAAATTGTATCATTTAAAAATGGCTGATTCGAACCAAATCGCGAATAATGAAAATGGAAATAATCATGAGATTAACAATGACGGTAGTGATAATATTGAACTAGAATCGAACAGATCAAATTCATTGCCTGCCCATTTTACTCGTTTGCTAATTTAAATGTGGGAGATAATTCCCTCATAACGGCAGGTGGTTCGGTACCCCCCATTACATCCACCCCAGTTTGTGAAATGCAGTTATTTCGTCAGGGGTAGTACAAAATTTGGCACGCGAAATGCAAGCGATTTATTTCAACAATACCGTTAGAGGATCCTCACAGGCCTATATGTCAGGAAGATTCCCACCCGGTGCAAACTTAGATGCGTCAGGATTGTTTACTTTACCAGCACCTGAACCCCAATATCCGATTCCGCTTAAGGCTGCTTTAGAGTTCCTCCCAAATTTTTTTGACGGAAAAAATATTCCAGTAAGCCGATTTATCAGGGATTGTATTTACGCCCGAAATTAAATTTCAAGTAAAGATAGACAACACTTGTTCTTAATAATCACATCTAGAATATCTAGAAGCGCTTATAATGCGTTGTTAGACAGAGAAATATATACTCTAGAGGAGTTATTGAAGCATTCAAAAAACAGCTTTACAGAGCATCGGAATCTTAGTCAGCTTAACTCTCTTTTAGCTACAGTAGCTCAGAAATTTAATGAAGCAGTTCAGGATTACGGTGATCGGGTTAGTGATTTATTAAAAAATATAATAGAAATAATGTAGGAGAAAAATAGGGTTGAAAGTGCTAATCACATGATTCAAAGTGGCCAGGCCACTTTGAAAGGGGTTGTGCCATGCCCGCCCCTCAAACTTCCATAATTTGTCGGAAGTGCACCAAGACAGGGCATGTAGCGAGGGATTGCCCGAATGACGGTTCCCCTCCCCTCTGTTTTTGATGTCAGCAACGGGACACTTTGCACGGGAGTGCACAAAGGCATATGTTCAGGAAAAGGAAGGGAAATTTTGTAAATATTGTAAGGCGAATGATCATTTAATAAATGAATGTGAGAAACTGGCAAAAAAAGTAGATGAAAATAGGCAGAATAAAAAGAGCTCTTTAAAAAAATAATAAGTTCGTTGGATTGGTGTGAAGACGAACTTTCTTTGGAAATCACGCCTAGTAGACGTATTTTTATGATATGGGACCCGGAAAGAATGACAAAATCCCCAAAGGTTGAATTGTTCGCAGAAGAATTGGTAGATGGAAAAGGAACCTTTTTAATAGTCACTGGTGCTGAATTAAGTATTATTCACAAGAAAAGAATAAAAGATTCGATCAAAATTAATGAAAGACCCAAATTTATTTTGAGTGGAATAGGAGGAAAATCAGTAATTACATTAGGGAAGGTATTTTTAACTATCAAAAATGATTCATATTCTTTCCAAGTAGTCCCCGATAAGCTTCCGTTGCCAGGAGATGGAATTCTTGGAATGCCATTTCTCAAAGATACATCGATACACCTGAAAGAGAAAGAAATAGAACATTCATTAGGTACTTTCCCTTTTGCACCGGAAAATTTAAATGTAGAAATTTGTATTCAAGCAAGGACAAAACAATTGGTAAAAATATCAGTTACAAATCCTGATATAAAAGAGGGCTATTTGCCCTTAATAGATTTGGGTCCAGGGATATTTTTAGAAGATGTTTTAGTTAAAGTAAAAGAAAATTATGTTACTTGACTTTACATAAATACAACCACCCAAGAAGTTTTTCTTACCTTACTTCCTTTGACCCTAGAGAAATTTGATTTTCCAAATATATTATCAAAAAAGGGTAGAAAGAAACAGATTTTAAAAATGTCCACCCCCGAGGAGGTTCAATTCACTTAGTTAATAGATGCTTTAGATTTGTCAGAAAGGAATAAAGAGGAAAGAGGTTCTTTGCTTTCTATAATAAGCAAATATTCTCATCAATTTTATTCAAAAGGTGATAAATTAGGATCAACTAGTGTTCTTAAACACCTTGTAAATTTGACCGATGAAATACCAGTTACAAAAAAAAGGATACCGGTATGCACCGATACATAAAGAGGTCATAAGTAAGGAAACTGGTGAGTTTCTTGAAAATAAAACAATTTCACCTTCAGACTCACCTTATAATTCACCCTCTTGGGTGGTACCGAAAAAATCCGACCCACAAGGAAATAAAATATGGCGTATGGTAATTGATTATAGGGGTTTAAATGAAAAAACTGTAGGGGATGCATATCCACTCCCAAATATAACTGATATTTTATATCAGCTGGGAGGTGCAAAATATTTCACATTTTTGGACCTCGCAGCTGGTTTTCACCAGATAGAGGTTGAGCAAAGTGTCCGGCACAAGACAGCTTTTTCCACCCCTTTCGGCCACTATGAATTCAATAGAATGCCCTTTAGGATGAAGAATGCACCTGCGACCTTTCAGAGATTGATGGACAGGGTCCTATCGGGATTACAGGGTATTGAGTTGTTTGTGTATATGAATGATATAATAATAGATGCAAAATCTTTGAAAGAACATAACGAAAAACTTAAAAAATTATTGGGACGTTTGAATACGGCAAATCTTGTTTTACAGCCTGAAAAGTGCAAATTTTTGCGTAAAGAAATAGGTTATTTGGGACATGTTATTACCCAGGAAGGAGTAAAACTTGATCCCAAAAAGTTGACAGCAGTTGTGCATTTTCCTCAGCCGAAACGTCGTAAAAATGTTAAACAATTTTAGGAACTTGCGGGACATTATATGCGTTTTGTGCCTGGATTTGCCCTGATAGCAAAACCTCTTAATAATTTATTAAAGAAAGATATTACCTTTAAATGGACGCAGGAAGCGCAAGCAGCTTATATCGATGAGTTAAAACGTATTCTTTGTACCGAACCCTTATTGCAGTATCCGGATTTTAGTAAACCGTTTATAGTAACAGTGGATGCATCCGATTTCGCCATGGGGCCTGTATTGAGCCAAGGCCCAATAGGTAAAGATTTGCCAATTGCGTATGCTTCTCGTTCGTTGCAGGGGGCTCAGTTAAGGTATAATGTCACTGTAAAAGAGTTACTTGCTGTAATTTTTGCTGTTCTACAATTTCGACCCTACATTTATGGGAGAAAATTTATTTTGGTTACCGATCATCGTCCTTTAGTATGATTACATCAATTGAATGACCCTACCTTAGGTTCAAAATTAGCAAGATGGAAAGTGAAGTTGCGAGAATATGGATTTGATGTTATTCATAAGCCAGGGCGAGTGAACTCCAATGCAGATGCATTCTCGAGAAATCCTGTAGAGGAATTGGGACAGAATAATGTAGAGGACTTTGATTCAGATGCCTCTGAGGTGAATGATCAGGGAGCTGGGAAAGTGCACGTTCTTTTGCGCCCTGAGACTTCACCAAAAGAGGATGAGGTCTGGTATCATGAACTTCCTGTAGAGAGATTATTTAGGACTTCTTATGAGAAGGGTGGTATAAGTTTCACGGTTGATTTGAATTTTGGCGAAATTGTTGTTGAAGGTGGTTTAAATTCCACGGTCGATTTGAATTTTGGTGAAATTGTTGTTGGAGGTGTTATAAATTCCACGGTCGATTTGAATTTTGATGAAATTGTTGTTGAAGGTGGTATAAATTCCACGGTTGATTTGAATTTTGATGAAATTGTTGATAAAAATGGTATAGATTCCACGGTTTTTATGAGCGTTAATGAGAATGTTCAAACAGGTGGTATTAATTCCACGAGAGACTCGGACATTAGTGAGAATGTTAGTGAGGTTGAAAAGGATCTTGGGGAAGCGGGCTACCAAGGTACTTCGAAAACGAAGTTACCGAAAAGTAATTCACCACAAGATGAGTCTGGTACAGTTGTGGGAAAGGCTTGCAGCAGGTCTGAGAGTGTTGAAGAATCAACATGTGCCCTGACCTATGACGTAGACAGGCCGCCAATTTGTGAGTCTGGGACTCGTTCGGGGAAGTTCTATAGCAGGTCCGGAGATGGAAAAGAGTTAAAAATATCTCTAGCCAGTGATAAAGGCGTGCCACCGGTCGATGAGCCTGGGACTCAATCGGGGAAGGTCTTGGTTAGATCACTTGGCAAAAGGGACCCTAAGACGTGCGCACGCTGGTCAATGAAGGTACAGGCTACCCCAGATCAAAATGGTAATGATAATGGTGATGATCAATTAGTTGATGAGAGTTTGCGAGAGGCCATGGTTGGCGAATATAATATTATCAAAAAGAATGAGGGGAATGAGGGAGAGGCACCTGATGTCGCTGATTTAATACCCGTCGAGGGGGAGGGTTCTGTGACAGGCAGGAATCTTCTCATCCCCTTATTTAGAATTTGTAAAGATAAGTTGTGGATGAGGGATGATCACCTGGTGAACTTTATGAGTTATGATCATGTCCTCACTACCCCGGTGGGCCGTGAATTGATGGATAATTCCATTATCAAATTGTTTGACTTAAAAAATGAAAAAGTTCAAGTGGGACATGTTGTTTCATTAAGTTATAAAAAAAATGTTGTCTTTCATTTATATGTTAAAGAAAAATTTAATGATCAAATATATGCAGTTGATATTGAGTCTGCCATATCAACTTTAAAATATGCAATAATTGAGCATGAAGTGAAGAGTTTTAGTATTTCGCCAACATGTAATGGCTTCGACAGGTTACCTTGGAATACAGTAGAATTGATGTTTAGAACTTACTTTGAAAATGGGAATTATACCATTACAGTGTGTACTGGGGAATTGACGATCCCGCCCGAAAATAAAAAATTTCAAATTATTGACGAATGTCATGACCCCGCAGTAGGAGGTCATAAAAGTATGTTTAAAACATTAGCAAGGATTAAAGAGCGATTTTATTGGAAGGGCATGAAAGAGGATGTTCAAAATTACGTAAAAACGTGCGATTCTTGTCAGAAGAAAAGGTTAGTGCGGGTAAAAACTAAATTGCCAATGTGTATAACGGATACACCTACAAGAGTTTTTGAAAAATTACAAATGAATTTAATAAGCCCTTTGCCTAAATCGGATATTGGAAACGAATATATGATGGCTTGGCAAGATTGTCTTTCTAAGCACCATTATTTGCCGAACATTTTATTTGTCGATTTAGGTGTCCCGAATCGATTCAAACTAATCAGGGGCCTCAGTTTTTGAGTGAAATAATAGCTGGGTCTGCGGAATTATTTAAAATAAAACAATATAAATCATCAGCTGACCATCCACAATCCTTAGGAGCGTTGGAGCGAAGTCATCATACGTTTGTGGAGTATCTTCGCCATTATTGTGAAGAATCAAATTGGGACCCGTGGTTACCTCATGCAATGTTCTCATTTAACACCTCGGTCCATGAATCCACAGGTATTACTCCCTATGAAATCGTATTGGGAAGGAAAGCAATATTTCCTTCCGAATTCGCTGAGGAAAAAGTCACGATGACTTTTGCTAAATCAGTGGACGATATTTTAAATCGTCTCATTACTACTGAATCGATTAGAATTAATAAGTTAGGAGAACATTATGAAGGGCCCTACAAAATTATCAGGATAATTAGTGATTTCAATAATAATAATGAGAAAATGGAAAATAGGCTATTGCAAAATATATTAAGTATGTATACATATAAATAAGGAAAAATGAGAACCCCTATTGTCGTGAATAAATATTTAAAAAAATATATATATTTGAAAATATAAAGAAAATCGTTAATCTTTCCGGAGTAGAGATTCGAAGGAAGAAGGATAATAGTGTATGAAGTGAAGCCTTTCCTATACAAAATTGGGTCTATAAAATTTTTTTTTGAGAATTTTGATTCAAAATAATTTAAAAATTATTTGAAAAGTAACCAGAATGAATCGAAATAAAATTAAAATTAGCCTAAAATTAAACTAGGATACGGTTGCATTCGTTCAAAATTAAAATAAATGGTATAAATTAAGGGAATTCCATGTCTACTGATTTACAAGAAGGAAATTTTAGAAATTAATAAAGAAGAGGAAAAGATAATATAATACATTTGAAATAGGAAGATTAGGAAAGTATAACAAAAAAGAAAAACAACGGAATTTCTAGATTTCATGCACCAGGTATGTTGTTATTAAAGTTTTGGATAGTTTTTCTGTAATAATAAGAAAACAAAGTGAAAAAATGAATTTTTTTTAAAGAAATTTTCATCACGTGACTCATATATTAATAAACTTGGCTAAATCTATGGAAGGTCTTTGTTTGAATAGAATTATCCTTTATTGAATTCAATAAATGCCTAATTAATGATTAGTAAGAACAAACAGATTATTCTTCAAAGACTATGTTTTCAAAATACCAGCACAAATTAAATTAATTATTTCAAATCTTTTAATTATAACAGAAAGTAATCAAGTAAAAATAATAAAACCTAGATTTTTCGTCATCAATTAGACTGTTGCTTTAATGCCTCAGTATTTTGGAGGAAGGTTAAAGGAGGAAATTGTTTGATAGATATGAAGTAGTCACAGGACTCAGGTGACTTGACCTGTCTCAAGAGTCATTTCGAAACTAAAAAAAAAATATATACTTGATTAAAATATGACAGTAAACATTTGCCTTATTTTTTTTCAGAAAAGGGCGAAATAAGAAAAATAACATTTGCAAAAATTGCTCTTTTTATATGTACTCATTATAAATAAGATTTTCAATGAAATATTACGGGTATTGAACTATTTTTCTAAATATTTCTTCGCAGATATGCTGATTTATTTTGTTGCCATTATTATTGATATCCATATTATTATTATCTAATTAATTAAAAAATAATAAAATACTTTTATGGAAAAATTTAAATAAAGGAAAATTCAGGTGAACATTGGTTGGTCTTGATTAAAAGGGAACTCAAAAGTTCTCTACCTGCATACAATTGCCCTTCTACTACTAATAATACATTTTATTAAGCATGATTTTGGTCGAGACCTAAAAGTGTTAGGAAAACATCGCATCTAATGATGCCACTACATGACAATTTACAGTAGGTAAGTTAGGATTTTGTAAGGGAGGTAAGGCATATTCTTGTTAAGTCGTAATCACCTGAGGTACAGGTATAATTAGTACCTACCTTTTCCCGTCGAAACTGAAAGTCCGGTTCACGCACTGCAGTGCGCCGTCCATCTTTTCACTAAAACTATCCACCAATCGCGTACGAGAGCATTCGTTACTCATGGACTGGTTGGGCAGTGGTCCAGTGGATCACATGGTAGTCCAGCACCCGGACAAACCTTGCGGGAATTTAAATGTAATAACCATTTATGGGAATATTATTACTGGAAGCAATTTCTCTTGAACTAATAATTAAGTTTCAGGTGTAAAAATAAAAATAATAATAATTCAATAAAAGCCGCGCTATGGCGCCACTTTTCTTAAAGGAGGGAAGTGTAACAATCGGTGATTGTTCTTTGGTGATTACTTTGCCGCTAGAGGCAGCACCTCCTGGACGACGAAAATAGCGCGAATCGTTTGAATGTAAAATCCTAAATGGTTCTATGATTATGAAGATTTAATAATCAAATTATTAAATAAATCGAATTTGGGTTTTAAAATGAATAAAAAGGAGAGAGACTAGGTATTATAAAAGCGAACCGACTATGTAGCTTAAGGAATTTCGAAGCTCTTATATTGACTTAATTTAATATTTTGTACGTGTTTTTAAGGGATCTTGTTTATTTCAGGTTTGTTTTAAGTTATATTGAGTGTAAAATGAAAATGAGAGAACGTGGTTTATCTTCAATTTCAAGAGGCAGTTAATTTAAAGGGGTTGGTTATGATGATGAAATATAACTTCAAGTTCTTGTTTGGAATGATTGAATGAATAAAGGGAATACTGTTTAATAACTAGTTTGAGCCAGAATTTAAACCATGAACTATGTATATGAAAAACCCAAAAAGCCAACGAATTTATGTTAGAATAATTTATTTGACAAATTGTTAGTGAAGCATGAAATGAGATTCCGTCGCATGTTACGAAAACGTGCCTAATGATATTTACTTGGGAAGTAAAATGGGTCGAGCTTGCATCATCATTTGACGTGGGAATTAGGTCATTTTTTGTTAGTATGGGGATACAAATTCAGATTCTGATTGGCTGAATGCATGTGAGTGATTGGGAGTAGGATTGCGCGAGAGAGATCTTGGAGCCCGCGGACACCATCGATTTCAGAGATCAGATTTTGACTGACTCGCGACGGGTAAACTTTGTTCGAATTCTCTCTAATAATTGGGGACTTGTAATATTTTCCTGATCGAGGAAGAATAAACTTATAAAGTACAAGGAAAAGTAATCCGTTTCTTTAATTATTAACCCTGATTTCTAAAATTAATTCAGTAGAAATAGTTCATTTTTGATTCAAATTTATTATAATTTTTAAATTAATAAAAAATGAAATAGATCAAGAGCATCAACGTTGGTTTTATCCGAAGTCGGGGAGTGCGACGGAGGAATGCATCCCTTCGCTTTGGAAAAAGAACCTGAGTTCTAATAGAATTGATTTTCGCACCAAAATATTCCCGGGACGTTACAGCTTCATCCACTCCCAGCCCTCTGTCGCCCGTTTGTGCACTTCGTATGGTGGGCATAACTACCTTACCGAGTGGTCCTCGATGTTTCCCGCTCTTAGCTTGCCTACTTCTTGCCCACCCCCCCTTGCCCGACAACTATTTTTCTACTCCTGAAATCAAAAAAATTTGCACGCTCCAATTTTCCTTTCTCGCAACTTACTTTCACCTTTTACACCCTTGCCTTCACTCACCCTTCTTCCTTTTTACACCTGATCTCCGCACTCACTGCCCTTTCTGCATCCACACACGCTGATTCCCTTCAGCAAAGCCAAAAAACCCAACACTTGACACAAAAGAGTTCTCTCGTGATCGGTACCGAAAACGGAAGCCTATTCTATTTCTGTAAAATTAAAATCTATCACTTATATCCGGAAAACAATAATTTTCCACGATTTAAAAAAAAAATACATATCATTCTTAAACAAATGATAATTATTTGAATAATTAAACATTATTTACAAAATACTTGAAAACTCGTCCCCTCGCTCGTCCCTAACCAATTAAAAATAATACTTTTCAAAAAAAAATCCAAAGAATACCGTTTTTAGTATGAATTTAATAGAAAACTGCTATTTTGCAGTTTTTGGGTCACTTTCCAAGCACAATAACAATGGCTTGAAAGAGGGGTGGGGAGTCAAAATTAAAACTTATGGGTGGCAATTATTCTTTGAACATGCGTTAAGAGGTTTTAATACTTTAATTCACAAAAAGTTTATAACAAGTAGCTCTTTTTTCCATTTTTTTGAAAATCAAGCTTTTCCAATTTAAACCCCCATGTTAATTTCAAAGGCTCGAGGGCACGGGTTAACTTTGACAAAAAAATAAAACAAGAAAAAGGTTGAGTTGATAAACTGTAAATATGAATTAAGTATTTATTTTTAAAATTGAACTATATTTCGACTCTTAACAATGGAATAATAATAAAATTGATTTTATAAGACGATTAGGAATCTGTTAATAATTAAATAATTCATAGATTTTTACGTTAAAAATTGAACTATTTTAATTCGAAAGGGTCAAAAATTAATCAAATGTTTGCATCCAATTGAACCTTCAAAATCTTTTTTCAATTTTCAAAAACATTTCGATTAATATATTCATAATTAAATGCGTTTATTCAATTTCAAATCGTATTCAAATATTATTGCATTCTAAAATACTCCATTTTTTAAGCATTAAGTTTGAAAAATTTTAATTCAATATTTTGTTTCAATATTCAACAATATTTGACTGTTTATTTAAAATAAGAAATTATAAATCAAACATTCAAAAATAAAATAAATAAAATTGAATTATTTAAAATAAAATAAACCTCGAATCGTTCGAATTTCAGGGTGCTGAATGTAAACTTTAAAATTTGCATTGTTTAATTTTTTTAAATTTTTAATTTATAAATAACATTTTTCAATTTAGATTGTTCAAGAAACAACTTATAATCACTAAATAGTACTGCGGCTTCCGTTTTCGGTACCGATCGTGAGAGTACTCGTTTGTGTCAAGTGTTGCGTTTTTTGGCTTTGGTGAAGGGAATCAGCGTGTGTGGGTGCAGAAAGGGCAGTGAGTACGGAGAGCAGGTGTAAAGGAAGAAGGGTGAGTGAAGGCAAAAGTGTAAAGGGTGGAAATAAGTTGTGAGAAAGGAAAGTTGAAACGTGCAAACTTTGTTTTGAGGTTAGGTGTAAAAAATAGTTGTCGGGCAAGGGGGGCAAGAGGTAGGCAGGTGAAGAAGCAAGAGCGGACGAGGTTGGGAGCGCGGGTGGTGGTGAGAAGGAAGAAATTGTCAGTAGCGAGGAGGAGGCGTTCGAGACACCGACCAGGGGCGGCTCGACAGAGAGAAGGGGATCAGGCACGAGCCAGAAACGAGGGAGACCGTCGAATTTACAGCACCTCAACAGGCTAGGTAGCGCAGGCTCTAATAGGAGTCTGGACGAATGGCAAAAAAAGGTGAGCGCGACAAGCAGTGAAGGGGAAGATAAGAGAAAAAGAGAGGAAGGGGAAGATGATTCTGAAATGGATAAGGATAATAAAAAAGTTAAGATCAAACGAAAAACACCAGACAGAGATAGGCGGGATGGGGGGATGTTTGAGAAGCTGGAAGCCCTCATAAAAGGATTTAGAGAGGAAACAAGGAAGAGTCTGGAAGATATGAATAGACAGGGGAAAGAAGTTAGGGGGGAAGTGAGAAAAGTAAGAGAAAAGTGGGAAGAGTGGGATAAACTCTGGAAAGAGGAGAAAGACAAGGTATGGGGTAAATTAGAGGCCATAGAGAATAGACAGAGAGAGATTGACGAACAGACAAATAGGGAGATAAAACAACTGGAAGAACGGGTAAGCAAATTGGAAGTTAGGAATGAGCATATGGGGAAGGAAACAGAGAGTGCGGGAAGAGTAGAAGGGAGTGATAACGGGAAAAATGAGAATGAAAGATTGAAGAAGAGACTGAGTGAGATTGAAAGAAGGTTGGAAGGGGAAGAAAGGGCGAAGAGGAAAAATAACATAGTAGTTAAGGGATTGAAAATAGAGAGTGAAACAGGGGAAATTGAAATCGAAAATCTACTGAGAGATATTGGAATTCGGGTAACGGTAGAAGGAGTTAAGAGAGTAGGAATGACGAAGGAAGGAAAAGAAGGAATGTTTGTAGTAAAAGTAGGGAGTGAGGAGGAGAAAAAGAAAATTATGGAGAACAAAAAATTATTGAAAGGAAGAAGGGAGAGAATTGAAGAGGATTTGACTTGGAGGGAGAGGAAAAGGAGATGGCAAATAGACCAGAGGGCATGGATAGAGAGGAAAAAGGGGCACATGGTATGGACAGGGAGAGACAGATTATGGATAAATGGGGAGGAATGGTTCTGGGACGAGGAATCAGAAGAAATAAGGAAGAAGGGAAAAAGAGTTGAGAAAGGTAGGAAAAAGGAAAATACAAAAGAGGTCAGCGATCAAGTCGAGGGGTTTCCAAAAAGCAAGGCGGAAGAAAAGTAAGGAGGATAGGAGCGGGAAGGGATGAGAAAAACGTAAAAATAGCTTTCTGGAATGTGTCAGGCTTGAAGAACAAGAATGAAGGTTTTTGGCGGGACTTAGAAAAATGGGATGTAATTATGATGAGTGAAACCTGGGCAGATAAGAAGGATTGGAAGGGGTTGAAAAGGATGTTACCTAAAGGGTATGTGTGGACAATGCAAGAAGCAAGAAAGGAACACGTTAAAGGTAGAGGGATGGGCGGCATGGTCTCAGGGGTGAGAAAAGAACTGGTAGCAAAAGGGAGAAAAGAGGAGGATAGGGAGGAAAAGGATGGAACAATGGTAAGAAGGATTATCATTGGAAAAGTCAAAATAGCGGTGGTTTGTGTATATAGAAGAAGAGGGGAAGAGGAAGGTTGGAGAGTGATGAGGAGGTGGATGGAGGAAAAGAAGGAAGAGTTGGTTCTGATAGGAGGTGACTTGAATGCTTGGACTGGCGAACAAGGGGGAGAGACTTCGGATGAAGAAGAGGAGGCCTATATAAGGAGCTCCAAACATAGGGAGATAGACAGGGAGGGGAGGAGATTACTAGAAGTAATAGGAGAAACAGGATGGTTCATATGTAATGGCAATATGAAAGGAGATGAGAAGGGAGAGATCACATTTATAGGTAAGGGAGAAACGGTAATAGACTACATCCTGGCGGAAGAAAGAATAAGGAATATGATATGCAGTATGAAGGTGGGGAATGAGATAGGGTCCGAGCACTTCCCAGTAATAGCGACACTGAATGGTGGCGTCTACAAGCGTGGCAGAGGGAGAAAGGAAAGAGGGGGTGAAAGGAACACGAAAATGGGAAACTGGGGGGTAGATAAATTAAAAGTGTTTGAACAAAAAATGGAAGAGGAGAACGTTGGACATGAAAAGGAGGAGGAAGTAGACTTGTTGATTGAAAGGTTGAAAGGGTCGACTAAGAAGATAAGGGATGAGATAGGTACGAAAGAAGGAAGAGAAGTGGGAAAGAGAGGCTGGATGGACGAGGAATGCAGGGAGAGTAAGTCGAGAATGAAAAAGTCTGTAAGAAAATGGAGGAAAGGAGAAATGGAGAAGGTGGAGTACAACAGGAGAAAAAGAGAACATGAGAAGATGCTGGAAGGGAAAAAGCAAAGGGGAAAGGAGAAATACAAGGACGAAGTAGAAAAAGCAATCAAAGAAGGTAGGGTCTGGGATGTGATAAACAGGGAAAGAGGAGGAAGGAAGGGCGTGAATGAAGAAATAGAAATGGATGAATGGACGGAGTATTTTAAGGGTCTGGTAGGGGGAGAACAAAAAAGCATCAAAGGGGAAAATAGAAAGACAGTCCAGGGAGAAGTGGAGGAAGCGAACGAAATAACAAGAGAAGAAGTGAATGAGGCGATAGATAGACTGAAAAGAAACAAGGCCACAGGAGAGGATGGTATGGAGAACGAAGCGATAAAGTATGGAGGAGAAGGGATAAGGGAAGTGATGTGGAGGATATGCAACAAGGTCTGGAAAGGAGAAGGGTGGCCGGAGGAGTGGATGACAGGGCTGGTAGTACCGCTTGTTAAGAAAGGAGAGGGTAAGAAGGTAGAAGAGTACAGAGGGATCACTCTCATGCAAGTGGGCTATAAAATATACACAGAAATTCTAAGAAAAAGGTTAGAGAATCAGATAGAAGAGAAGCAAAGTATCCCACACAACCAGACGGGATTTAGAAAAGGGATGGGGACAATAGACAATATTTATGTACTCAACTACTTGGTTAACAGAAACTCACGGAGAAAAAGAGGGAAATTAATCGCTTTGTTTGCAGATTTGAAAGCAGCCTTTGACTCAGTAAATAGAAAAGTGTTATGGCAGGCAATGAAAGAGAGGGGAATAGAAGAAGGGTTGGTGGAGAGGATAAAGGAAATTTTTACTGAAACCAGGATTAGGGTGAAGATACGCGGGAAAAAGGGGAGGTTTTCTGGACAGGAAGAGGTCTAAGGCAAGGGTGCCCGTTGAGTCCACTACTTTTTAATTTGCTGCTGGCAGACCTAGAGGAGAAGCTAAAGGTGAAAGGGAAAGGGGGGACGATCCTGGGTAATAGCAAACTATACTCCCTAGCATACGCAGACGACGTAGTTCTAATAGCAGACGATGAGAAGGGGATGAACCTAATGATAAGAATTTTCGAACAGTACGTGGGAACAAAAGAACTGACGGTGAACGTAGGGAAGACCAAGGTGATGTGCTTCAGAAATAGAAAGACCAAAATAGGTTACGTTTGGAAGATGAACGGACAAACAGTGGAAAGTGTGGAGGAGTTCTGTTACCTACGTTTTTGGTTTGAGTCAGGAGGGGGAAACGATTTGCAGGTGAGGAAAAGAATCGAAAGTGCGAGTAAAGTAATGGGCCAAGTATGGGGTATAGGAAAGAGAAGGTTCAAGGACGATTGGAGAATGAGGGTTTGGTTGTTTGATGCGTTGGTTTGGGCGGTGTTGTGTTATGGAGTGGAGGTTTGGGGATGGAAGGAACATAGGAAAGTGGAAAGCATACATGAGAGATTTCTGAGATGGGTAATGGGAGTTAGTTGGAGTTGCCCAGGATACATGATACGGGAAGAACTAGGAAGGGAAAAAATGGTAACCAGACAAATGAAGAGAGCCTGGAGGTTTGAAGAGAAGCTGAAAAGGGGAGAGGGGAGTAGAATAGCACAAGTATGCTTGAACGAAGTTCTGAACAAGGAGACGAGAGGCAATTGGGGAAATTCAAAATGGGACGAAGAAAGGAAAAAAATGAGGAGTGTTTGTGATATACAGGAAGGGGTTCTTGTTTGGCAGAACATAGAATTAGAGCTATTAGTAAGACAAGGAGAAGAGGGATGGAGAAAGATTATGGATTCGAAGTACAATAGATGGTATATGATGGTCAAAGGGGTGACGGTACCAGAATATTTGCAAAAGATGAAAAAGGAAGACAAATGGAATAGGGTGGTACGGTTTAGAATGGGTGAAGGAGTAAGAGCTTGTAGATATTGGTTGGATGAAGAGGACAATCTGTGCAGAGTATGTGGGTACGAAGAGGAGTCATGGGCACATGTGTTAGAGAGGTGTACAGGAGAGGAAGATAGACAGTTGAGTGTGGATGAATGTGTCAGATGGATTTTGGATGGTAATGGACAGGGAGTGATGTGGATGAAAAAACTGGAAGAAATAAGAGAAAGCAAGAGATCAGGGCAGAGCCAAACGGGTAATCCTGTGTAAAGGAAAGTAACTTGTGAAAATTTAAAATTTTTAAATCGGTGAAAATGCATTTGATGGTAAGAGAAAACGGAAGCCCGGGAAGATCGCTCATTGTCTGTAGTCTAAGTGTAGTACTAATAGGATTGTTATTATGTAAGGCGTTGCATTAGAAAATAAGTAGCGGTTAAGGTAGACTAAGGATGAAATGTAAATATATGTACAGGGAGCGGAGGCCCTCAAACCCGTAAAAGAGAGAGTTCAAATATACACCAAATAGTACTGCTTTTAAGTTAAAATAGTTTGAAAATGATATAATTTTGAGCACTTACAAATTCCTCTGAAAAAACTCTGGACATGCTTTGAGGTTCGCTATATCTGTTATAATAAATTAAAAATAACAAAGTAAAAATGAAATATTCAAAAATAAATCAATTGAAATTTCATCATTTAAAATAAAATAAGCCTTGAATCATTGAAATTTCAGAGCGCTGAATGCAAACTTAAAAATTTGCATTGTTTCATTTTTTTAAATTTATGAGTGACATTTTTGAGAGAGAGAGAGAGAGAGTCAGACGCGACTCCCCATAGCGAGGTGTAAGATGTTTACACATCAAAACGTAATTCAAACGTATCAATATGATTACAGATTGAATTTGTACTTAGTACTTACATGGAACATTCGTGGGTCAGCTTCTCCGCATGAAATCTTTGTAACTGTTTATTTAAATTTTAATTTCGTGTGAACTCTGCATTGCAAATCGGACATTTCAATATTTTTGGTTCCAAAACTTTTGACACTGCATGAAATAGTTGTAAGTGTTCATTATAATTTTTGCTCTCCATGAATTCCGTGTCACAATGTGAACATTTCAATTTTTTTTCCTCTTTTTTGGTACTTTATGTACCACTTGTAAATGCCTATGAAGGTTTAGTTTTGTACAAATTATAACTTTTCAGTTATCGCATTCCATTTTTATTAGGTATTTTCACTTCATAGTCAGCTAACTTCACTTCGTTAACTGCTGAGGAGAAAACAATGGATCAAATGCATGGGATTCGCTCCATTTTTGCCCTATTTTGTTAATATCTTTGTAAAAACTAATTTTTTCTATATAAGTGCACTTGAAAAAAAGTTTTTATTTCTTAAGAACTATTTATTGAAAAAATAAAATGTAAATAATTATGATTCATTACGAAGATATTACAAAAATAATGTTTTGTTCCATGCGTTTGATCCACTGTTTTCCCCTCAGCACTCAACGAAGTGAAGTCAGCTGATGGTTGAAGTGAAAATACCTAATTGTTATTGATAATCGGAAGATTCAACCGTACCGTCCTTACTTTACAATAATATGGGTTAAAATGTACCGGCATATTACGTTTCGCGCAGGTCTCACGGCTGCGAAACTCTCTCATTGGTGGTTCGTGCTGTTGTTTAAATTATAGGAATAAACCCGGGAATTTTTGAAATAAAAGATGTAAAATATTTATAGTCGAAATAAAAATATATATATTGTCGAACTTTAAACAAAATTAGGTAAATCCGGATTACAAATTCAAATCTAATATTCGAAAAAGGAGCCTGAGTCGAATAACGTACCGAACTCTAGGCTGTCAAGAATTGATCTACTTTTGTGACGGTCTGGATAAAAAGTCACTTTAATTTAATTTGTTCTGACGCAGATTCGTAGATCTAGTCAGTTAGTTTATTTTAATGAAACACAAGTTGACGCCGCAGCAGTCACACAAGGAATGATGCTTTTGGGGCCGAGGCCCTGCCGGGTCGGTCCCATGATAAAAGAGTACAGTCCACTGCCCTTATCAGTTCAAAGGGAGGGAGTAATATCTATCTATTCTTAGCCTACGAAAATACTCTGTTTTAGAAGAGTGCGTTTTATAAAGCTAGAATATTTTTACTTATTCTTTCTAGCTTTACACCTCCCCTGTTAGAGTGAATTTCTCCTGAAATTCTTTGTATTTTTATAGATTATTTCCTTCTGAATATGCTAGCCTTAATATGTAACTTACTCTCTAAATCTATCGTAGGCGTGGTCTGTTATACGTAGGTGACAACTTGTGGTATTATTTCGTTTCTTTTTTTTTTCATCTTATTCGTGGTACAAGAACAGGCGTTTGGAAGACATTTTTGAATTATTTCGCAAATATCGCATTTATAAAGTGCAAAGTCTTGAATAAGGATTAACGGAGTGCTCAAGTAAGCTAGATCATGCGTTGCCTTGTTTCACAAAGAATGAGTTCGTATAATAATTTGTATTTCATCAAAAACAGTTTCTAAAATATAAAATAAAGCGATTAAGCTACTGGTAGTAAGGCTTTAATCTATTAGCGTGTACAGTGTAATGCTGATTATTGTACAAAATTTCATAATCAGAAGAACGGACGCGTTTGCATATGGTGTAGGGTCCCAGCCATTCACTATCTAATTTTGTTGCTTTGCTATCATTATGCAATAGTACTAAATCTCCTGGTTCGAAAAGAGGATTACTAATGATTATTTTTGCATCCTGCTGTCTTTTTAATCGTTCTTGTGTTTTTTGAATGGCAGTTCTTCCTTTCTCCAAATATTCCTCATGTCTCTTTTGCCAAATGTCTAACAATTCTTGATGGGTTGAAGACGTGGTTGTTGCTAAGACTGAAGGTAAATTGGCTTTTCTTCCGAATGTCATTTCAAATGGCTTTAAACCTGTACTCTCGTGGATGGCGGTATTAAATGCTAAGCATATTAGGTTCAAGTTTTGGTCCCATTCCGTCTCATTATCGGCCATGTATGTCTTTAACAAATCTTTAATTGTTCCGTGAGTTCTCTCGAGGGCTCCATTGCTTTGTGGATGGAAAGCAGTTGTTCTGATGTGCTCGATTCTAAAAAGGTTTTCAAATTTTTGAACCAATTCCGATACAAAGTTAGCGCCCTGGTCAGTTAAGATGTGCTTTGGAGAAGAAAATATGTAAATGTAATGATCCAGCAGGTTTGTTAGTATGCTTTCGCTCGTCGTTTCGCATAGCGCTATAAGAATTATATATTTTGTGAGCACATCTTGAATGGATAAAATATATTTGTTTCCACTGGTTGTTTCCGGTAGTGGGCCAACTATGTCCATCGCGATCTTCTCATTCGGCTGCGTCGGCATTTCCGTAATGACAGCTTCAACCTTGGGACGAATTCGAGTCAGTTTTTCGCGTTGGCATGCTTGACATTTCTTAACGAAGTCGATTACATCTTTCTCCATATTTTCCCACGATGTTTTTTTCGCGTAGTCTCTTGATTGTTTTATTTTCGCCAAAGTGACCAGTGGCCACGTTTCCGTGTGCCTCCCTCAATAGATTTTGTTTCTCCTCTTCACTTAATTTTTTGTCAGGTCGTTCACACAGGAAAAATGTGTGTTCTGTGAATTTTGTCTGTAGTAGAAAATTCAACATATCTCCGATGCGTGCACGTTCCGTAACTTTGATTGAGGGATCTTCCATGTGAAATTTGAGTATGCTCCAGCTTTCGTTTCTGGTGAAATCTTTAATTTTGAGGTAGAGGAGTTTGACCCATTTTTCTTCGTCATAGTCTGGTAACTGGATTCTTAGCAAAGAGAAAATATTTTGTTTGCTAATTTTAATCCAACTCTTTCCAGTAGCAACAGGTTTGATTTTTAATCTACTTGTTAGGCGGTTCCTTTTCCAGATTGCGTAATCGTTTTGAATTTCTTTTCCGTCTGTCGGTTCATGATTTCGCAATCTTTCAGAAATTGGTTGGTTATCTTCGCCTGAAGATGATGATGTATCAATTTCATCGACTTCTTGGGAGTCATTTACCTGATTTATTTTGTGCATTCTCTCTCAACTGTTCTGAGAGATTTTGATCTTGAATAGGATGCATTCTTGAAAGCGCGTCAGCTGCCGTGTTTTCCTTCCCTTTTTTATACACGATCTTATATGCGTATGCTTCCATCTGAAATCTCCACCTCATCAACCTGGAAGAAGGGTCTTTTACGTTAAAAAGCCACGTCAAAGCCTGATGGTCTGTTTGTATTATGAATTTACGTCCGAGAAGATATTGTCGAAACCGCTTAACTGCACAGACGATTGCTAAAGTTTCTTTTTCGGTAGTAGTGAAGTTTAGCTCAGGTTCATTCAGAGTTCTTGAAATGTAGCAAACTGAGTGTCCCTTTCGAGATAAAATTGCCCCCAGTCCAACATTGCTCGCATCGGTGGTGAACGTAAATGTGTCCTTAAAGTCAGGGTATCTTAAGACCGGTGCTAAGCAAAGAGCATCTTTCAATGTTTTGAAACTTGGTTCGCAAGACGGTGTCCAATTGAAGGGTTGATTTTTCTTTGTCAGTTCCGTTAGTGGTTTAGCTATCGTAGAGAAGTTTTCAATAAATTTCCGGTAATATCCAGCTAGTCCTAAGAAAGATATGACTTCTTTTTGTTTTTCAGGTCTTTTGAAATTTTGGACAGCTGATAATTTATGTGGGTTTGGTTTTACTTCATTTTCCGTGATCACGTGTAAGCGTTCAAATAAGATGACCAGATTTTCGTTGTGTTCTTGGAGTGTACTTCCAAAGACAACAATGTCGTCTAGATAAGCGAAGCATATTTTTCCTAACAGTCCTCTTAATGCTGTGTCCATCATTCTTTGAAATGTGGCTGGAGCGTTTTTGAGCCCGAACGGCATGCGATTGTAGTGAAAATGTCCTTCAGGTGTAGAAAACGCAGTATATTTCTTTGAGACCTCGTTCATGGGAATTTGGTTAAATCCTGAGCTCAAATCGAAGGCTGAAAAGAATTTTGCTTTTCCTAGTTGGTCCAGAATTTCATCGATTGCAGGAAGTGGGTAGGCATCTTCATCTGTTTTTTCATTCAACTTTCTAAAATCAATAACAAGCCTCCATTTAGGTTTTCCCGACACGTCGCATTTTTTCGGGACGACCCAAAGTGGTGAATTGAATGGTGAGTTCGACGCTTCTATTATTCTTTTAGTTAGCATTTCGTTTACTTGTTTTGAAATTTCTTCTTTGTGGCATTCCGGATGTCGTGGTTGACGTATATTAATGTTTGTTTCATCTTTCATGACGATTTTATGTGATACTAGACTTGTGCAGGGTAGTGGATCTCCCTTTAGTAAGAAAATATCGTGATAAGAGATAGCTATTTTTTGTATCTGTGTTCTATGGGTATCTTCGATATGTTCAAGCCTTAAATTTCCGTTCAGTAATTTCAATCTAGCATTTAGTTCTTCCTTTGTGATGTAAGTTATACGTTCCTCTCGTTCCGGACTGACATTGATAAACTTATAATTTATCTTTTCATCACTTAATCTCAAGTCTGTTTCGGTATGATTACTAACAGGAATCATTACTTGTGAGTCAACGATACGGTAAATAGAATTTGGAATGTAGGGATTATCTTCTATGAGAATGTGCCCCTGTTTTTTTGTTTGTTTCCACGGTTATCATTTGTATAGTGTTCCTTGGGATAAGGATACCGCCATATTCCAAGGGATAGACCTTATTGTCGAGTCGGAGGGACCTGTTGGACAAGTTAAACTGATAAGAGTACAGGCATGGTGTTCCGATGATGCCTTCCTCGGGTATAGGAAAATTTTCTGGTACAATCACGAAGAGATGTTCTTTCCCTTGAAACCTAAACTTGGTGGCTTCTTTTGTCTGGTGCTTATTATTTTCCATTGAAAACTCTTTGTTCATTGAAATTCTCTGGTGGTATTTGTTAATGCAATTTTCTTTTATTGGATTTATCGATGCGCCACTATCTACTAATAATTTTACAGGTTTAGTTGCTCCGTGTAAGTGTCCTGTGATAGAATATAATCTGCCAGATATTGCTGATACTCTGTCTCCGACTCCGTTTCCCGGATATATTCTTGTTCCTCCGTTTTTTCTTGCAGATGAGTTATACGATCCGGAGGTCGGCCTCTCGAGGCTTCCATCTGAAAATTTTTCCGTTTAGAAAAACATTGGTTTTCGGTATGTCCAGGTATTTTGCAGTGACTGCAAAGTAACTGGGTTCTCTGCTGCAAAGGTTTGCTGTGATTTGGAGAATTGTTTATCGAAGGGTATTTTTGTTCATTAAATTGGGAGTTAAGGGTTTCAAAAGGATTTTTATTGAGGTGTGTGCGAATAGGTACTTGGGATTTAATCGAGTTTCTTGACTGACGAATTTTACTTCTTTCAGCTAACCAGACTTCAGATTGTATTGACATTTGTTGTGCTTCTCTAATATCGCTAGGATTTTTACTTGAAACTCGGTCTGAAAGTTCTTGTCTTAAATTCATTATGTATTTTTCAAGAACTGTTTGCTCTTCATTTTTGATGCAAATTTCTCGTTCGTGTGTTGAAGGATTATTCGATTGTACAGCATACAAAAGTTCGTGCATTCTTTGGTTTAATCTTGCATTAAAATTCTGCGAACTTTCTCCAGCTTCTTGGATTACTTGTGATAGTTTGGTGCGATGAGTTTCTAGTGATCCAGTAGTTCCGAAATTAGTTCTAAGAGCTTTGAAAAGATCATCATAATTTTGAATTGATAAGAAACGAATAGATTTTTCCGCTTCTCCTTCGATTTTTTCTGCAATGATCCAGTCTAATAAAACTCCTGGATTTGAACACTGCGATTTAATTCTTTTCACAAGAGTGATGAAGGGTTCAACTCCCATATCGTCTTGGCCGTTGAATTTCTTAATTAATTTCACAGCATCTCTCGCAGGGATAGTTTCGCACGTGATGGAAATTCTTGCATTTGACCTTTGTGAAAGCCTGTCACTTATAAGAATGGCTTCATTTGGGGTTGTTACCCTTTCATTCGTCAAACTCTGTAGAAGCCTAGGGTCAATTTGTTCTCTCTCTAACGAATGTGCTGATTCTACAAGCAATGCGTCATTGTTACCTACTCTAGATTCTTCCTCGTTCTCCATTTCGCTTTCATCCGAAGTCAGCAAATCAAAATTTTTTGCTATCGAGCGAATTTCCTGTTTACGAGTATTTATTGCAAGTTCCATGTTAGACATCCGATCTGATAATTTTTGTAGCATGCCAATTATGTCAGCATTAGTAGATAGAAGAGGGGTATCTTCCGTCTGTAAAGGTGCGTTCTTCTGATTGCCGTCTGCCATGGTTATCTTCTTAATAGTGTGTGTGTATGTGTGTGTGTTTAATAGTGTACCTAAATCTTCGAGTTCCCTACTTATGTTAGTGGATGTCGGGTGGTGTGTCGCGCCGCGTTATCTAATCTCTGTATCGTTCGGTACAATGATATGCTCGCGTACGCGTATAGTCCGTGGCGAAGTCAGCCCTCTAGCCAGTGACTATTTTCTTATTTAAATTCACTATTTGAAACGAAAGTGCTACAACTTTGGCCAAATATTGTGAATTAATCGATGAACGTTTTTTAACGAAAGGTCTAAGTCTCGCGTAGTCGACTAGCCTTATGAGGTTTTGGAGAGTCGTGACAGAACACTCCTCATTATTTTGTAATTTTTCCTCTTCTTTTTACTCACTTGAGATTCCCATTGAAGGTAGTTCGTGGCTGCTTCAGTGGATTCACTCGTTCTGGTCAGCCGCGGGTTTCAGAGACCGTGAATTCTGCAATTCCAACGGTGCCAACTTGGTTGGGTGACGGCTCGCCTTTTAGTCTAATTTTTTAAGACAAGGAATCACTGTGAGCCTACTTAGTTCAGCCCAGTACGTGTTTTCCTGATTTTATTTCCGTAGAAAGGTTCTTATTGATACTTTGTGAGAATGACGTATCAATCAAAAGTATCCTGGCATGGATCGCCAATTTATGTGACGGTCTGAATAAAAAGTCACTTTAATTTAATTTGTTCTGACGCAGATTCGTAGATCTGGTCAGTTAGTTTATTTTAATGAAACACAAGTTGACGCCGTAGCAGTCACACAAGGAATGATGCTTTTGGGGCCGAGGCCCTGCCGGGTCGGTCCCATGATAAAAGAGTACAGTCCACTGCCCTTATCAGTTCAAAGGGAGGGAGTAATATCTATCTATTCTTAGCCTACGAAAATACTCTGTTTTAGAAGAGTGCGTTTTATAAAGCTAGAATATTTTTACTTATTCTTTCTAGCTTTACACTTTGCTCTGATCTGTATCATCCAGCATCCACCCTCGCCTTCTTCGTGGTCACATGACCACAAGCTCGCTGCTCCCACTCCTTACACAGTCGTACACTCACTCACACACACATATCACACGTACAATTTTTCCCACACCTCTACATACTGATTCATGTGAGATGGAACTCACCATCTCCACGTGATTTCTTCGAAAACCTAGATTTGAAACTACGTCACCCGAAAAGTCGCAGTACTTGAGCCTGTCCTGTCGCCAGTTTATATAAACATTCGTGGTCCCTAACGTCCGGATATTGCCTTTCAAATTAACCGTAGTATATACAAAGAACACTATAATCTGAAGCGTTAATAACCTACTTTGGAGGTATGTTAAGCTGGCACAACACTATTGAGGTATAGAGATGTAACCTATTTCATAATTTAGGGCTCATTTAGGGCTAATTTGGGCCCTTATTCCCAAATTTAGGGCTCTTGTATTTTTTAAAAAAAATTGTGTTTGCGCTAGCATAACGTTAAGCTAGCCGAACATTGCTGTAAAACGTACTAAAAATGATTTTACAGAAAATTCACCTTGTACAATAATTTAGGGCTCATTTAGGGCTCTGGGCATATAATAATTGAAAATTAAAAACAAAAAGTTTAAACAATTTTTGTTTAAACAATCCTACTGAAAATGAATTAAACATATTTATTTTCTTATCCCACGTTAAGGTTCATTTAGGGCTCCCCAAATATGATATCTGAACATTAAAAAAAAATGTTTAAACAATAATTGTTCAACCTTTTTTTTGAATTTTTCATTATTATATTCCCAGAGCCCTAAATGAGCCCTAAATTATTGTACAAGGTGAATTTTCTGTAAAATCATTTTTAGTACGTTTTACAGCAATGTTCGGCTAGCTTAACGTTAAGCTAGCGCAAAACACTAATTTTTTTTTTAAATATTGGAGCCCGGAATTTAGGACCACGGGCCCAAATTAGTCCTCAGTAAGCCCTAAAATATGCGACTGGAAAGAATCGCTTTTATAATTTTCTTCACGTATTTTTTATAACGTTAAGCTGCCACAAGACCATCTATAACAAAAAAAAAGGACAAAGGAAAAATCGGACGACTTCCGCTCGACAATATTTCAGGAGCCCTAAATAAGCCTGAAATTATGCAAGGGAAATAAAAAAAACCTAAAGTTTTTTGGTAAATTTGTTTAAACAATTATTGTTTCAACAATTTTTTTTAATATTCAAATATCATATTCGGGAAGCCCTAATTAAGCCTTAACGTGGGATAAGAAAATAAATATGTTCAATTCATTTCCAGTGGGATTGTTTAAACAAAAATTGTTTCAACTTTTTTTTTGAATTTTTAATTATTATATTCCCAGACCCCTAAATGAGCCCTAAATTATTGTACAAGGTGAATTTTCTGTAAAACAATTTTTAGTACGTTTTACAGCAATGTTCGGCTAGCTTAACATTAAGCTAGCGCAAAACACTAATTTTAAAAAAAATATCGGAGCCCTAAATTTGCGACTACGTGCCCAAATTAGTCCTCAATGAGCCCTAAAATATGCAACTGGAAAGAATCGCTTTTATAATTTTCTTCACGTATTTTTCATAACGTTAAGCTGGCACAACACCATCTATAACAAAAAAAAAGAGGGCAAAGGAAAAATCGGATGACTTCCGGTCGACGATATTTCAGGAGCCCTAAATAAGCCTGAAATTATGCAATGGAAACAAAAAAACCTAAAATTTTTTGGCAAATTTGTTTAAACAATAATTGTTCAAACAATTCTTTGTAATGTTCAAATATCTTATTCAGGGAGCCCTAAATGAGCCTTAACGTGGGATAAGAAAATAAATATGTTCAATTCATTTTTAGCAGGATTGTTTAAACAAAAATTGTTTGAACTTTTTTTTTGAATTTTTAATTATTATATTCCCAGAGCCCTAAATGAGCCCTAAATTATTTTACAAGGTGAATTTTCTGTAAAATCATTTTTAGTACGTTTTACAGCAATGTTCGGCTAGCTTAACGTTCAGCTAGCGCAAACACAATTTGTTTTTTTTAAATACAAGAGCCCTAAATTTGGGAATAGGGGACCAAATTAGCCCTAAATGAGCCCTCAATTATGGAATAGGTTACATCTCTATACCTCAATAGTGTTGTGCCACCTTAACATACCTCTACTGGTACATGAAAAATGCAGATATTCCAATATAAACAATTTTCAGTCATTCGTGTTCTTAAAATTGATTACATATAGAATAGATATACGACATCCTTTCTTAAATGGAAACATTAAATACTAGCTACGTGACAAGAAATACATTTTCTGTTTATTTATCTCTTAAAATTGTACGTCTTATATTCGATTATTTTAGTCCGAGACCGCTCAAATATCAGTTAAAGCCTTGAAATTGGAATATTTCATATAAATTTATCGCATTTGTGCAAATTTAATTTCTCCCGCACTAGCAGGTGCTGCACTCTTTGTGCAGGAACGAGGGAGATTTACTCGCTCGTAACACTTTCCCCCTTATAGAAAAGATTTTTCGAAAGAAAATATCTTTTTCACTATTAAACCTAAAATTTCATTATATTTGTAGGTATGCATGTATATATTTTTATATCTGTTTTACTTTCAAATTCATCCAGCTGTATAGTTAAGACTCTCCCCTTAAATATCATAAGTTCGATATTTCATAAACACTTATATATGTATCCAGTACTCTATTGACTCGTGCTTCAATATATGTCAAAATAGGGTCATCCACTATTTTTTGTTATTTTTGCATATTAAAGTATATGCTCTGAAATCAATAATAATACCAGCATAGCGTGAAAAAAACTTTTTTTGGAATTTATATTTGAGAAAGAAAAATTTGTACACATTTAAAATTCCTATTTCTTTCGCGCCCATTCCGCCATCTTGATGTGACGTAGCTAGCCGCCAAACCCTTGTAAATAAGCTGGGCGATTCACGTTTTTTTCATAAAAATGCAAAAAAAATCAGCGCTACCATTGGTGTTTTGTGCCTCAATGCAAGAAAACGTCTGTCAAAAATCCAGGAAAATTATTTATATCTATACTCAAAGGTGAGGAATGAAAAAAATGGTACAAAATTCTTCGTCGTGACATGTGCCCTACCGCATCTTTAACGCCAACAGTATATGTTGCGAAGATCATTTCAACGCTACAAGTAAATATTTTTATTTTGAATAGGAAAATATATTTAAAATATGCATTTTAGATAACATAAAGTTCGTAATTGGCTGATGTTCAACGGTATTATATATATATATATATATATATATATATATATATATTCGGTATAGTTTCGGTTTCGATTCCTTTGGAATAGAACCGAAGGGCTTATGACAAAGCCACCGAACGCGTCCTCGGGTTGCGGATAGAGGGTCCCTGTACCAAGGGTTTCTGCTGAATATGGTTACAATAATTGATAAGCAGTCGCGGACAATTGTCCAGGGATGTTCCCGAAGGAATAATCCCCAAGCGAAGGCGTGAGAACCGTGCCGAAAGCTGAATGTCACCTGGGTGAGGTGTCTCTAACGGTGATTCTGGGAAATCGGCGACTCTCAGAGTATACAGCCTTATCCTTGCATGCGGGGCTCTACAAGGATGGACGAACCCTTTCCCTAGCTGCTCGTGGGAACAACAATGACAACACCAAACATAGTTGTAGTAAGTGCGGTTCAAAACAATCGAACACACAGGGCTCCCGACAATGGGTCGGACAACAATGCCGACTACCCTACAGTTGGGGGAGCCAATCAAGACGGAGTCAATGCGATTGACCGGCGGAATCTTGTTACTTTTAAGTGGACGGATCAACTCAATGACAGCCTGATGGAGTGCTACGATGCCAGTATGGTCCCTGAACGAGAAGGTTACATGGCACGACTGCATGCTCTGTGGTGTGAGAAACACCCAGAGCTCTCAGACTTTTCGCAACAATGTCTGCGAAACCATGCCGAGAACCTTAGGAAAAGGGGTTATATAAGCGGAGTGCCTACTCAATCGCATCCAGAACAAGCCGGCAACAGAGAAAGAGAAGCGACACTGAGACCAACCGCGAACAGGCATCCAATAGAGGAAGAACGATGCTTCAGGACCCGGAGAAACATCAACATTCAGGTTTCTCCCAAGCCCAAAGATCTGACTGAATTGGATGATGAACTTCGTGGAGATTTTTCCGAAGAATCCGACCTCTGGACTATCAGTTGTGGTGTGTACAATGCAGCGAGAACTTTCGCAGATGCAAGCCGTAAAACAAAACCGACGGTTGATCATAAGACCAAAAGAAGAATGCATCAACTCAGCACAAAGATAGGCTGGGCTAGACAGTACGCGTCCCGCATTCAGTGTGTGATTGACTACATAACATCTGGCAGGAATTTCAGTGCCAAGGTTCGACGGTTCGCGCGCCAACTGCGGATCCGTCATCACACAATCAACAAATCAAAGCTAATGACCATCAGACAGCATATTGTTGACAGAATACGAATACTATCTAACGCTAGGAGAAGTCTAGAGCGGAGAGAGAGGTGGGTTCAGAGAAAATCAACAACTTTCATCTGATCCATCTAAACTCTTCCAAGACCCTCCAATTACTGTCGACCATCCGCCCAAACCAGAGGAGGTCGAAGCATTTTGGAGAGAAGTCTACGAGGTCCAGCATCCACTTCAAGAAGACTCAAAGAACATAAATAGCTTCAAGGAGCTGTGCAATGCCCTCATAACACCTGAGGAAGAATGCCCACCCATCACTACCGAGGAGGTGAAAAACGTATTAAGAGGCATGAAGAACTTTCCCGCTCCGGGACCAGATGGTATCAAGACCTTCTGGTGGAAGAAGTTTCCTTCAACCCACCAGCATCTGGCCCGAATTTTCAGCTCATATTTAAAGTCGGAAGAGCCTATTCCGGAGTGGTTGGTGGAAGGGCGCACAGTGCTCCTGCCTAAGACGGGCAACTTAGCTGACCCTAAGAATTACAGGCCAATAACTTGTCTGAACACACTGTATAAGATCTTCACAGCCATCCTAAATGATAGGATTCTTCGGACAATTGAACCTGTGTGGCGAGAGATGTATGAACAACGTGGCTCGAAGAAAGGCGTAGCAGGATGTCTGGAGAACCTGCTCATCGATAGATGTGTCTGTAAAGATGCAGCATCCTATCAACGATCTCTATCGATGGCCTGGATAGATTACCGAAAAGCTTTTGATTCAACCTCCCATAGACTTATCATCTGTCTGTTGGAAAGCTTGAAGTTTCATCCACACATCGTGAGATGCATAGAGAGATTAATGCCTCTTTGGAAAACCAGATTTATCATCTTATCTGGAAAATATCGTGTGATCACTAACAGTATCACCTTTCAGAGAGGTGTATTTCAGGGCGACACCATGAGCCCTCTCCTCTTTTGCCTCACATTATTGCCACTATCTCTCGCACTTCGCCATTCCGAAGGGTACCTCTGTGGCAAACCTGGAAATCGAAACCATAAGGTAACTCATGTATTCTACATGGATGATCTTAAGCTCTATGCTAGAAATCAAGAGAAACTACATCTAGCTCTAAAAATTGTCACAGAGTACACTCAAGAGATTGGAATGGAGTTCGGGTTAGAGAAATGCGCCAAGGTTAATTTGAAGAAAGGAAAACTTAACGGCATCCTCGAAGATCCTGAACTCGTTGACAGAAGCGCTATACGACACCTTTGCGCTGGAGAGACCTATACATACCTGGGCGTGCCACAAAGCCGCATTCAGGACGTAACATCTATAAAGGATACTCTTCGATGCAGATATAAACGTCTCCTCCGACAGATATGGTCTTCCGAACTGTCGGCGAGGAACAAAGTATCTGCAACGAACATGCTTGCCATCCCAGTAGTACTCTATTCATTTGGAGTAGTTCCATGGACGAAGGACGAGCT